>JBBPMU010000167.1:0-44686 GCA_038090475.1 Wakefieldia striispora | reverse complement strand
GGATGAAGTTTACGGACGAGGACGGTACCAAGATTACCCTCCGCGACGAGAGTGATTTCGAGCTCGCGATCGAGACGGCTCGCGAGAATGACAAAGGAAAGTCGGAAGGCAAGATTGAGGTGTGGTGCACAGATATGTAGGGTGGATTGTATGGTGGACTATTGTACTTGCGGTTTAAGGTGGTTGGTTTATTGCTATAATATTATAGATATATGTATGGCTTGCTGTAATCTGACTTGCAGATCTATATGTTGGAAGCGCATTACTCTGTTTTCGCCTTGTTCTCCAGTGTACACAAGGCTGAAGGGAATTCTAGGACGTGTCAGGTGGACCAGCATCGAGCAACGAGAATGGAATACCGTACTGACTTTTGGCCAAAGATCTAATGGCCGTGTGAGTGGAACGAGCCTACGATGAAATGATAGAGCAGTTCCGGGCGGCGTCCGGCGGTAGACGGAGACGGCGTCTGAAGTGTGCCTCGTTGGGAGTAAAGCATACTCAGAAGGGAACGTACGTGGGTTGTGAGCCGGGCCAGTGTCGTTTCCGGAATAGCATGTAAAGACTGAAAGACGGCCCTTTCATTCCTGGATAGACCCACAAGTCTTCTTGGATGTCTTCGACATCGGATGTGGGAATGTTGTTCTTTTTTCTGTAAGATGGTCGCGTTGCACCCACCACAGCTGCACTCCATTGCATCATCGAGGAGAATACATCAAGTCGTCGGCAATGTCATGTCTGCCCGATCAATGGGTAGAATGTCTCATCAATACCGGCTGGTCTATTTTGACGGGATCATTCGTTCGGCTGTCGAACATGATCAAAGCATACAGTACACGTGTAGTAATAAAGTAGTACTACTTACACCTTGGCCGGCGATCGAACTGAGCTAGTAGACTGACTCGGACTCGCGTGCTTGTCAAATCGGAGGCGATTTGGGGCTGTCAATCCGGGTAGTACATACGGGCACGTCAGTGTCGCATATATGTATCAGAACCTCGAGCTCGTCCCTGCGCTGGAACCGATTTGCAATGACTGACCGACGTCACCGGCGTCTTGGTGGCGAGCTGAACCATGACCTTCTCTATGACATGTGTCATGACTAGCTCCCATATGGTGTCCCTAGTGAGTTAGCGTCCGAGTGTTTGTTTGAAGACTGGGCACACATATTTCCGTATGGTGAAGTAGACTTACTCGAACAGTTTTGCGTCCTCGAAGTGGTTGGGATCATTGACTGTCGTTACGAAGGTGTCTCACTTTCTCCTCGATAGCTCGTGTAGAAAGTGGCTTAGCTGCTTGCTTAGCGGTCCGGGTCATCGGGGACAAATAGGCCCACAAGGCATCAGAGTTAACTAGATCCGGTGGTTGTGTTGTTTTTTGACGTTCGATTAAAACTTCCCGCTGTAATGGACACTAACGCCATAACCTTCGTGCACGTGAGGGTGGACACGACACTCATCTTGCAGATCTCTTTCAAACGAGTTATAGGTACGTATGGCCCGACTCTGATTTCTAGCATTCAATGACAGTACTGGTGCTCAGTTGAATTCATGATCGCTCAACACTTCAGGGTCGAAGTAGGTGGAACGTAATAATTTGTGTTTGAAACGTTCCGTGCTTCCAGGGTCTTGTTCTCAGGCCCACTTCTTTTTGCCGCATGCCAACCTTGCTGCATCCGCAAGACAGTAGAATAACGTTATGATTGTGTTATCGTTTGGCGACTCTCAGCAAGCCTTTTGAGAGATGCGATTGGACTATGGGCTGACAAAAATGGATATTTAGGGCTACTAACCTAGCCTAGCCAAACGGGGCACCACCATTCTGAAGTCGAATGGCTCGCTTAGTCCGTTGATGCGGCTTGTCCTCGACGGCCCATCACGAAGGTTTGGGTGATCGTATTTTCTTCGTGCCGGCTCCATACTGACTAGATTTGGTCCAATTGTAACGCAATGACCCCAAGCTGAGCACTCAAACGTCACAGTTCTGGCAGTCCGCAATATCGATATCACCGGAATTCCGATATGATCATGATCTGAGTTACCGGTTGGCATCGGTGAGTCGCCTTTGAGATTCCGTAAATGCTTGTATTACGCCAGATAGCGAACTTGAAGATGGAATCATGGGACGTGACATTATTCGGCTGCCCGCTGAGCTTCTTGCATCGCCGCACATCCGGATGGGTATATGAATAATGGTCAAGCGAGAACATTTTTTAGAGGGTTGACGTCTGGATTTTCCTGACTGTATTGCAGACCCACCATGTTCCCTTCCAAAACCTTCCTCTCTTTTTTGTTCATCGCGCTCTCTGCTGCAAATGCGACCCCTGTCAGCCGTGGTAATGGCAAGGCCACTCTCAGCTTTGCAACGAAGCTTAACGACCTTGGCACGCTTACACTCAGCGAGAAGGACCGCAATCGCGCACAAGCCATGAAACAGGTTGGCCAGTTGGGTAAGCGCCAGTGGTCCGCCAGCGTCGTGAATTCCGGGGTAGCCTACACCGCTAGTGTCGGAATTGGAGAGCCCGCAACAACCTGTAAGTGGACTGCTGTCGTTGTAAATGCTGGAACTGACCGAACACAGTTACGCTTCTGATTGATACTGGGAGCTCTAACACGTTCGTGGGTGCGGGTGGTCAGCAATACAGACAGACTCAAACCAGCAAAGACACTGGGAATTCCGTGGTATGTTTTGATGTCCCTGTGATGTTCGTGTGCATTGAAAGATGATTATAGTCAGTGTCTTACGGCTCTGGAAGTTGGTCTGGAGAAGAATGGCTTGATACAGTGACGCTCTCCCCTGAGTTGGTGATCAACCAGCAATCGATCGGCGTTGCGAGTCAATCCACCGGTTTCAATAATGTCGATGGTATCCTCGGCGTTGGTCCTACCGGTCTCACTGATGGCACGGTCGCTAACACTAAGGAAGTCCCTACGGTGGTGGACAACCTCTACTCGCAAGGAACAATTTTGGAGAAAATACTTGGGGTTTACTTCGTGCCATTTTCTGAGTCTGACAGTGACGGAGAGCTCATGTTTGGTGGCTATAACCCTGTCGTCACCACCGGCCCTGTGAACTACGTCCCGCTCACGCAGACCTCCCCCGCGTCGCAATTCTGGGGTGTCGACGGGTCAGTTTCCTATGGTGGTACCACCATTTTGTCGACGACTGCTGGTATTGTCGACACAGGCACTACTCTCATTCTTTTGGCCACGGGTCAGTAATATGCTGGAATTGACTGATTAGTTGCTGACGTCTCATACCTATGCCTACAGATGCGTTCCGGAACTACCAGGCCGCGACGGGTGCTACCATGGACGATGCCACAGGTCTTCTCTCTCTTCCTTCCTCTAAATATGATACCTTGAAGACGTTGACGTTCGAGTTTGGAGGAGAATCCTACGACTTCTCCCCTAACGCGCAAATCTGGCCCCGTTCGAAGAACTCCGAAATTGGTGGTAGCTCTGACAATGTTTACCTCGTCGTCGCCGACCTCGGGAGTGCATCCGGCTCTGGTCTTGATTTTATCACCGGCTATACCTTCCTGTATGCCCTATCTTGGTCCTGATGAGTGTTGTATCTCACGTTCACCACTTTTTTCTAGGGAACGCTACTACACCGTATACGATTCCACTAACCAGCAGGTTGGATTTGCAAGCACGTTCTTTACCGATTCAACATCTAACTAACGGTCGCATCTATTTTGGGTCGCGGATTACATAAGTACGACATTGTGCCCATTCGTCCGTGATATTACGCTCAGCTGCGATGAGAACTGTAATGTCATAGTACAGTCGACTCCTTTGTAGCCTATGCCCCTATAACACATACTTCCTAATAATACATACATTTTTCTGACTCCTGAGTTGGTTCACAATAAATTCTGAGCATATTCCATACTCTATGGCCTTTTGGGTATAACTCGTAACGTTATTCGATTACGTAACACGGCCAGATTGCCAATTGGGCACTAACGGTACTGCTCTGATCTTGGAGACCGTTCGGGGCTAGGACCTCTCAGCACCCCTCCAGTTCGTCGATAAGATTCTCGTCCGTTTCGGTGTACTATGCCTCGTTTCCCACTCATCGGACGGCTTTCGCTCAGGGAGTACCTCGCCCTCCTCGTTGGCCTCTCCATCCTTACCGCGGAGACGCTTCTTCGTTTCACTGTGCTGTTACTCCCGAAGCCCATCGTAGCTTGGTTTTACAACCGTTCTCAGGTGCTTTTCGACCGTTTCTCGAGTCCACGTGGTACGCCGACGACAGAGGAAGCTTTTGCTTCGACCATCCGTGCCGCGAAAGACTTTGCAGAGCTGTCCGCATTGTATGGGTATGAGCATGTGCATGAGGAGCATATCGTCCTCACTAGGGACGGGTACCTCCTGACGTTGCACCGCATCCCGCGACGCAAAAGCGAAGACGCTGCGCTGCGGGCGAAGGTGGACGTGAGGAAACCGGTAGTATATCTCCATCATGGGCTGCTCATGAACAGTGAGGTGTGGGTGTGTCTGACGGACGAGGCTCGTTGTTTACCTTTTGTGCTTGCAGAGCAAGGTGTGTGCCTGTGCGTGTATGGGTTGACGGGACAAAGCCTGACTCGTGCTCGTTCTCTGTTTCTCGCAGGCTTTGACGTTTGGCTAGGAAACAACCGCGGCAACAAGTACTCCAAGAAATCTATCCACCACAAGCCAAATTCCTCCAAGTTTTGGAACTACAGTCTAGACGAGTTTGCTTGGTATGACATCCCAGACTCGATCGAATATATCCTCGCTCGCACCGGCGCGGGCAGCCTTGGCTATGTTGGATTTAGCCAGGGCACAGCGCAAGCATTTGCGGCGTTGAGCGTCAACCCCCAACTGAACGAAAAGGTGAACGTGCTGGTTGCACTTGCGCCGGCCATAAGCCCTGCCGGATTATCTGCCCCGGTAGTCGATGCACTTATGAAAGCGTCGTAAGTCATCTCACTCGTTTTGCATTGCACCATAGTCACTGATCATCGCATTTCCCGCTACTTATTCCGTAGCCCGACATCAGTATACCTCGTCTTTGGACGAAAAGCGATTCTTTCTTCTGTTGCGACTTGGCAAGCGATCTTTTACCCACCTATCTTCACATCAATCATCGACACTGCTCTGCAATTCCTCTTCTCTTGGGACAGCCGCAACATCACTACCACTCAAAAAACGGCTGCGTATGCCCATCTATATTCGTACGCCTCGGTCAAGTCGGTCGTACATTGGTTCCAGATCATGCGCGAGTCCGCCTTTCAAATGTTTGACGACGATATCACAGTCTTTAGCGCCTCTGCAAATTCCGGCAAGGCCTATCGCCCGGTGCGGTTCCCCACGCGGAACATCGAGACCCCAATTCTACTGCTATATGGAAATAGGGATAGTCTTGTGGACATCGAGGCAATGGTCTGCGCACTACCAGCGAATGGGACGCGAGTGAAGAAGTTGGATGGATATGAGCACCTGGACATTTTGTGGGGAAAGGACATCGATAAGGATGTGTTTCCGGAGGTGGTGAATGCCCTGAGGGTGCACTGTGAAAGCCCTGTAGGGCCAATGCGCAATGGCGTAAAAGTATTTGCGATGGAGGCGGATCTGGACGAACCCGAATGAAAGGTACTTGGGTGGGTATTGATATATTATATATCTTATGGATTAGTAGGACGATCTCAGTACTTCTATGGGTGTATTACTCGTGACATTTGCCACGGCACCAGAACCAAGCACTATGATAATTCACTGACTCGTAGTGCAAGGGCTAGGCTCGAGCCGAACAGCACGTCCGAATGCAAATGAGGCTTACACGCGCGAAAGACCTGTGTTATTGGACGTACGTCCTGCGTTTATGTTTGTGTATCTGCGCCAGGCTGCAGGGCTACTCGAATTGGATAAACTACACTACGTCGAATAAGTAACTTGCTCACGAACGTCTCTTTTTGTGACCCTTTCTAGTTTTTTTTGTCAGGATACGACAAGGAGCCGCCTGCGGCTGAGGTGTCCTGTTCGTGCCTTCTCTCGGTTATGGCATCACCCTGCTTTTGTTCCTCGCGGTTTGTCTCTTTTCTCCTCTTCTTGGACTTCCTCTGGATCCCCTCCTCGTCGTTTACCACCCGATGCCTTGAAACGGCAGACACACCCTCTGCCTCCCGCTGTATCCGTTTCTCAGTCCTGCGTTCCGCCTTCCGGCGCTGTTTCTCTCTTAATATGTCGCAACTGTCGGCATTGCGATCGTCACCCTCAGAAGCAGGCTTTGATTCAAGAACATGTGGTGGAGACGTGACAGGGAGCCGACTTCCTATGCCCCTTTGCGGAGGCCCATCGATATCCTCGCCGTTGGAAGGGAAAGCATTTGACGAGTTGAATCCCAGCCCGGTGGCGCCAAGACCAGGTGTTGCAGATCCGGAGGGCACGGATGATGGCAATGCAGAGGAAGGGGCAGAGGAAGAACGAGAAAGAAGTTTTTCCCTGAAGTAATCCGCGAGGCTCTTGGCCGATGTTGTCAGGTTGTCGAACGGCACCGAAGGTGGAGACGCTGGGGTAGAAGAGGGTGGTGGTGTCGACACGGGGGTCGGCATCGACGACGTAGAGGATGAGGGTGCAATTCCAAGAATCTCCGAGATGGCTGATGCGGATTTGCCTGCGATACGTTTTGCGGCCCGGATACGCGCACGATGTCTATCGTGACCGAGAAACGTGGGTTTACGATACAAAATCGATGTATAGGATCACTTACGCCATCGGACGGGGTTTGGCTACCGGTTCGAACTCGGGGTCGGATAGCGAGAGTGCAGATTGATCGTCGGGAACGAGACTAGGGACATCAGAGTTGGATTTCCCTTTCTCCCTTTTCTGTTTCTTTATTTTCTTGACATCTGTAGCGTCTCTTTCCTTGCGTTTTCGTTTCTTGGTCGGCACAGGAGAGTCATCTTTCACTTTCATCTCGTCGTTTTCCTCCTGCATGTTTTCTACCCCGTCGTCCACCGCCCTCTCATGCTCCTCCTCGCCTACCTTTTCCACGTCCTCACCGTCACCTCCCTTTTCATGCACAACACCTTCATTCAGCCTTTTCAATAGAGCCTCGAAATCCTTATTTTGCTTCCACGCAATACCGTTGGGATCTCGTTGATGCTGTGTACCGATACCCATCATATCAAGTTTTTGCTGGACCTTGAGATGCGTTTTTATCCCATCACCTGAGGATCCGAGACCTTTGGAGGCATCCCATCCAAACTTGGAGAGATAAGAGAGGCCAAAACGAGAGGCATCTATAAGGCCAAAGGGCGACTGAGCGTGATCAGAGTGGATGGAACTAGGCACGAGCTCACCATCAGCCCAGCTCAGATTGCGTGGGTCTGCTGGGATGCGCTGCTTCTGTTTGCGGCCTGCAAGACCCATATGAGAGACGGTCTTTACGAGTGGAAGACCGGTGATACATATGTGTCCAAGACTATCAAAATTGTGTAGAGGGGTCATTATCCATAAGAGACTATTGACCCCTCATTAATCATTGCTTGGAACAACATTGACATCTGACATCGGACTCTTTCAAGTTCAATCGTTTCGAATTTTGCACCGCTAGACTACACCAATTGTGCCAGTGGGTGGCAGCTCCGGGCCATTTCGATCAAGTGTACTTACGCTCATTATCACTCGGTTTCAGCTTGCCACTCTCCCTGTTTCTATCCGACCTTCGTGGTCAAATGCTCAAACCTTCAACCTCAGCGCCAACGAGACGCGAATGCGTTCTCCTCGCTTTCCTACTTCTTTCATTGCTCTGGCTGTCCAGAGCAGATATCGGTCTTCAGGAATCCCGGGCTTCACGCCTTGTCCCAGGGCAAGTTTTCCAAAATCATGACTCTGGCTCTCAGTCTGCTCCGCAGGACCTTTATACCCCGACCACCGAATCAGAGCGTTGGCGGACGCGTGTCGCATGGGCCTCCAAGCAAATGCTATCCACAGTTCTCGTTTCTCATGCTCCAGGTGCGCTATCCGCATCCGGACTTGACTCCCTACCTACCTCTGCATTCAAGGCTGGACGATATTTGACAACCTGTATTTACTGAACGGGACCGTCTTTGCCGTCACCAACGACCCCGAGTCCATCCCAGATCGCAAGACTATCACGTCGACCGGGATCGAGGTCGCCAACGGTGCCGTGGCTGTCGCAGCACGGGTACCAACAGATCACGAATTTCGTATTATCTCACCCGATGAAGCACAAGAACTATTCGGAAGCAGTGCAGATCTCGTAGACGGAACGACGGTGCGCCATTCATGGCAGCAAACATGTGCAGAGTCTCTGACATACAACTCAGTGGATTGTTAACGATCCGCCGCAATTGTGCGTCTATCATGGTCACTGCGCGAAACTTGGCTGACTTTGCGGTGTTTCTCCTTAGTATTACCCATTATTACCATTGGTCTGCTGAGCTGTTCTTTGGATTCTGGCGCACGTACTCCTCACTAGATCCATCCATCTCTTCCGATGGATCGTCTTCGCTCCCTGCGCTGCGTCGCGCCTGGTTTGTCCACACGGACGCTGACCATTGGAGAGACTATGCCTCGATGAACCAGTGGGTTCTTCGCACTGTCTTTCCCTCTATCACCAGCCTATACTCTGCGGATTGGCAAGATCGTGCGGAGATGGGGCGGCCCATGGTTCTCGATCGCGTCATTTTCACCGACCGCGCGGCCGCGATGAACGGCGAAGACTTTCTAAGTACGGGTCGGATTGCCTCGGAGGCGTTTGCATTACCAGGAAGTATGCATTGGTGGAGCGTGGTCCGAAACGCTGTAACCAAGTTCACTGGGTTGGACGAGGGCTTTGACCCGGCATCAAGACCCGTCATCACATATGTTTCGCGCCAGGATTGGGTCCGACGGAAGCTGATCCCGGCAGACCATGACAAGTTGGTCGAGGAGCTGTACAAATTGCGCGACCAGCATGGTGTCGAGGTGAACGTCGTGAGCATGGACAAGCTCACGCATGCGCAACAGCTTAGTCTAGCGGCACGGACGACGGTGCGTGCACGGCATACGTACCAACGAGACAGGTGTGATTGACTGGTTTGACCTTATTTTGGGAACAGATTATGATGGGTGTGCATGGTAACGCTCTGACGTCTCTCGTGTGGATGAAGCCCGCCCCACAATCGACGGTGATCGAGTTTTTCTACCCCGAAGGATTCGCACGCGACTACCAGTACACTGCGAGTGCACTGGGGATGGCGCACTATGGTGTTTGGAACGACAAGTACGCGTGATCGTTTGTGTCGCTATGACCGTTTGCACTGACGTCACTCGAACCGCGCCGTGCGGGTTTGACTTTGAAACAGGACGTTCACGAGCCCCGAGTTGCCGAAAGTGAATTATCCAGATGGTTTCCAGGGGAACAGTATACCGCTGAACGCCAAGGTCGTTGCGAAATTGTGTGCAGAGAGGCTGCAGTTACCTGTTTCCGTCGAGGTTTGAGGATCAGACAGGATGTATGGGCTCGATGGCTGACGACGTAGAGATCTTTCCTGTGATATATATGCAATGTTACCCTACTTCATTTACAAATCTCACTCGCGGCCCGGGACCGCTGGTTTGTCCCATACCGCGAATTCATCTCACATTTTGATGTTTTTTTTTTGTCTTGGTTTACTACCGTGCACCGTTGGCATGTTTGGCGCGACAGTACATACATATTACTAAGCCGTTAGTAAGAATTCCTCTCGATTCATAGCAACCTGATAGCCTTCGTTTCAACTCTCGAGCCGTCCTGACTCTAAGTTGAAACTTGACTTGGAGATGGTACATATGTAAGCATGTTACCCGGCCTTGCCTCGGCTGTATCATCAACCATTTCCGCGTTTGTCATCGGAAGGTGCTCACATATTCAAGTTGTGCTGTAAGTCCTGTGGCTCGTCTCTCAAATTTGGGCTGTCTAGCTCATTGGAGAGAATATGGACACTCTACCATTGGCAATTCGAGCCTCTGATCGGTCTTAATGGCCGGTGGAGACCGAGTCGTTGCCCGGCGTTATCTCGATCACGGTGGTGTTGCCACTATTCATCACTGGCTCTGCCTGTCATATGTCGTAATGGAACGTCGCAAGGAGCCTGAGGTGAGCCGCGCTGCCACGTTTGGGATTTCGCTCGGATTGATACTCGCTTCTAGAGGTAGTATATACACAGGACCACCAAGACTACTGCCAGAGCTATCATGTTCCCATCGAAAGTCCTCTCCGTGGTTTTAATCTCCTTGTCCGTCACAGATGCGGGTCCTCGCCGCCGCGACGACGATGTCACCACTATTGGCATCACAAGGAGGATGCACGAACTCAGTACACATACTAATTGTCAAAAAGCACCACGGTCTATTCCAAGCCATGAGGTGAGCTGGGAAACTTGGCAAACGTGCTGGTTCCTCTCTCAGAATATTGAATGCCATCTGGTACTACACTGCCGATGTTGGAATCGGGGAACCTCCGACAAACTGTAAGCGGGTGTGCCGCATTGTAGACGTTGGAACTAACTGAACTCAGACACCCTTATACTCGATACTGGGAGCTCTAACACGTGGGTGGGGGCGGGCAAGGCATACATCCCGACTGCATCGAGTAAAGACACTGGAGATAATATGGTATGCGTCCAGTTCCCTCATGTCGTCCGCGCCGCATCTGAAGTTGACTATAGTCACTATCGTATGGCTCTGGTGGAATAAACTGCTCTGGAACGCAACGTTATGATATTATGACACTATCTCCCGATTTGGTGTTCAACCAATCCATCGGGGTGGCTACTACATCAACTGGACTTAGTGGATCCGGAATTGACGGCTTCCTCGGGGTTGGGCCTGCTGACCTGACTGAGGGCAGCGTCCAGAACGTCCCCATAGTCCCTGCCGTAATGGATAGCCTTTTGTCGCAAGGAAAGATCTCCTGGAATGCGGTTGCGCTCTACTATGTCCCGGCCTCTGTGCCCAACAGCGGAGAACTCACGTTTGGCGGGGTTGACCACACGAAGAATACCAGCTCCATGCGTTACATTCCACTTACGACGACCTTGCCTTCGTCAAGATACTGGAGTATCGACGGAACCATCTCTTACGGTGGCACCACTATTTTTTGTCGTCTACGGCCGGTGTCATCGACAGCGCCATTACCTTCATTGTCTTTGCCTCTGGTAAGTGATTCAATACTGTCATTATTCATAGTGTGTTGATGTCCCTTGTCGGTACGTTCAGATGCGTTCAAGAAGTACCAGTCTGCAACCGGTGGTATCCTGGACTCGGACACTGGCCTGCTCAAAATCAACGCGTCGCAATACGTGACCCTGAAGACGTTGTCCTTCCATTTTGGGGGAGAGACTTTTGACTTGAACCCGAATGCGCAAATCTAGCCGCGTTCGCTCAACACAGCCATTGGGGGTAGTCCAGATTCGATATACCTCGTCGGTAACGGCGGAAACCCCTCTGGGGCTGGGTTCGACTTTGTTCTTGGTCACTCCTTCCTGTATGTCTTCATGTTTCGTCCGATGGGTTATCGAGACTTATGGTGTGCCACTTTTCAGTGAGCGGTATTACACTGTGCTGGATGGCAAGCACAGACGAGTTGGCTTTGCTAGCACGGCGTATACCCAATCGACATCTAACTAGTGGTTATTCGTTACTCATCTTGAATTTGTAATCATCACGTTGAGCTGTTCAACGAACTCACAACGTCTTGATACAACAGTCGATCGCGGGTTCATTCGCTCAACTTGAACGGTTGTTACTTGTGGTACTACATAACTACCGGCCACTATGTCGGAAAACGAGGGGCAAAGATTTCTTTTTGGCGAGGTTCTGCAACGACATTGCGTGCAACACGAACTAAGCAGGCAAGATGGCAAGGGCCTGAGTTGGCTTTTGGGAGTGTAATGGGTGATGTATATGCATCTCTCTGGACTTCGAAGGAGGAGGCTAGGGATAGAGTCTGACCAACTCGGGAAGAAATCGCGCCCGGGCCGGAGCGCTAAGTCTGGGAACCACGTGAGACTTGACGCGTCCTGTCACAGTGTGACTTCCACGCGTTTATCATCTTGTTTGATATGTCCACTCGGACTTCTTGCGGACGACCTCGCACTGAAAATATTGTGATATCAAATTAAATATTTAATGGAGGCGACGACGTTAGTACAGGCCTTTCGTACGTGTCATCTCGTGTCCCATCTCTTGTTCGCTTTAAACCTTCAAGTTTGGAACAGTGCGTGTGTTGTACACCGTCAACAGCAACCCCCAATATATCCTAGCCAAGTCATCATCAAAGGTTCCAGTGATCAAATGTGCCCAGTCTGATACAAGCGAGCCTTCGTATGCTCGAGCCCCACTCAAGGCGTGTCTCGCCGTGATTTGTGATTCTAGGTGAGCGATCGCCGTAACATCCTTTCTTCCGGGAAGTTTATTGCGGCAATGCAGCCCAGAACTGCTCCAGGATCCCACACGAGATTTTTCTCTCTATGTACTCGATCCTTTGGAATCTCAGCCAATGCCCACAGGGCTGGCGAACCCGTCGCAGAGTGCCGGCTCGCCTCGTGGTGTGGCAGTCGCCCTTGGACTTATGTCCTGGGCTCTTGAGTCAACCGATTCAACGAATGTCCTTGTAACCGGCACGATCACCCCGAATGCTTCGCCAGCATTGGAAGTCGTGTGTGCACTCCGAGAGGTATGTTTCGTTTCGTTTCGGCCTGTTTATCATATTTTGCGACTATTGATAAATCATCTCTTCGTAATAGAGCAAGCGCATGCCGAAGCCTATACTACACTCCTACCCTTCACTCGGGTCGACACCTCAACCTGGCCCGTCTCAACCGCTCGGTCCTCTCCTCCCTCCCCAGGCCCAACAAACTCTCACCCGTTCAGCCGACTTTCCAGAACTCTACATAGGTCCCCCCCGACGTGCGCCGGGTCGTCCCGAGGGATCGGGTTCTTCAAAATCAAAGGTCAAGCTACAACTCTGTGCCTCCAACACCAGTAATACATATCCCTGCGTGATTCTAGCATAACCACTGACGACTTCGGTGACACAGAGGGAGTAGAGTTGCAATCCGAATCCAAGGGACAAGTGGGGAAGAGGCCCAAGCAAAGGCCCAAACCCAGATCTTCACGAGCTCCACCTGCACACTCACCATTTATTTGTGCGCCGTTAGCTCGCAATGCAGCGACAGGAGCGACAAGCATACCAGTCTCTTCTCAACAATCACATCAAAACCGTGCTCACATCAACACCCAATTTCATCCCCATGCTCAACATTACATTCATCCGACAAACAACCCCTTGCTAGGGTTACTATCCGCAGTCTCGGGCAACGGTTCGGTGAACCCTACGCCTGAGCAACAGGCGGCTCTTCTGTCGGCACTACAAGGATTTCTTTCTACGAGTCCTCATCTGCTCCAGCTCGCGGCGACAAACGTAGAAAATTCCGCGGTCAATGAGGTCACGAAGGAGGAAGTCAGGAGCAGCAATGCGGATGATGAACACGACTCTTCCTCCTCCGATATTGTCATCCTTGACTCCTCAGCCGTTGACACTGATGCATTTCGGAAATCGAGTACCACTCTGCGAACTGTAAACAACCATGGCATGCCTCCACTTACGACAAATCAGCAACCTTCAATATGTAGCAACCAATGTGTAGATTCCTCTCCGCTCCCTGCCAGCACACCGCCCTCCGGCGACGACAACACACTGGTATCATCTCAAACGTCCACTCAAGTATTGACACCAGCATTGGCCCTCAAGGCGGAAACACCGGCCTTGAAGCGCCGCGCCTCGAGATACATCGAGAACGGAGGCTTGACAGGCTCGCATGCCATAGATATGCCAGCAACGCCCACCCCTATGCGAATGTGTAAACGGAAGCTGGATGAATATTGCCAGGGTCAACTCCACTCGTCCCCGCCATTGTCCCCTCCTTCCCCTTCCGTGTCACGCATACCTGGTTCTGGAAGAGCATTTGTTGCGAAGCAAAGGGTATGTTCTTCGCCAACGAGCAGAGCGAACTTGGCTCCATCATCACTTGCACGGCTTCCATCGATGCTAGGCGCCATGCGTGCAGTAGCAGCCTCTGGTTCCCGTTCGCAAGTTGGCTCAGTAGGTCTTTCCGCTCATAGCCGCACAACTTCTTTGACCACTAACAACTGTAAAATGTAGACGACTACGTTAGTCTCTGGTTCGTCCAGATCGAAGGAAGACGACACACCTTCGAATGCCATTGCATTGGAAACGACCTCACTAAAACGAAGACGTACCCTTAACCTTAACGAGTTCATGGCAGAACACGAAGCACGCAAGAGTACCAAGGCACGAAAACACTCGTCTTCGGGACACAGATTGGGTATGTGTTTGGGCTCTGCCCTCTTTTCTTTTTTTTGGAACATTCGCTCACGACAGTGCATTGTCAGATTTGGACACTTCCGTGAATGCGTCGCAATCGGTTCCACTGAGACACAACAAGTTTGAGTCAACATCGAGACATGTACAGTCCTCTCCTCCTCGCCCTCTCTTTAGATCGGACCTGGTAGTCTCCGCGTTACCATCTCCTGCCTTGACTTTCCAGATTGGGACAGTGCCAGGTGATTTTGTCTGTAATCCTGCTACGTCATCCGCGACATTCGCAGGTCCGTCTACGTCGACTTCAGCGATAGCTCCAACGAAGAATCCCCTGAAGAATTTCATCATGCCGGCCTGGGCTCGCACCAGTACCGCGACTCTTCCACGTCTGTCCGAGGAAGCACTAGCACGCCAACGGGCGGAGCGAGAAGCCAAGAAAGCGCAAGTGTCGCTGAGGCGTCGGGAAGCCGCGAAAGCGAAACGCAGACGACTCCATGGTGGAGATCCTCCTTCGAAAGAATCCTCCGACGAAGACGACGAACCTGTCGCTACGATAGATGCGGCATCGCGGATCCTGCTTCCATCACCGAGTGGTGTGCCGGACGCTCCCTCAATGCCGCCTCCACTTCCTACTCTGCCCGTGTTTGCCTCTGATGCGGTAGGACCTATCCCTTCGTCCCCGCCCCGGTCACACCACCAACTTGCGGCCCCCGCTCCTCCGAGCACGCCACCTCGGAAACCTGTCGCTTCAGGCTCAGGCGAACGCCCTTCGCCTAGCAAGTCTGGCTCTGGATCGCTATTCACACCGTCCGGCCAGGATGCATCGTCATTGTTCACCCCAAGCACTCCCAGCGTTGCTCGATCCCTGACCCGAGCTGCATTCACCCCACGATCCCCAACTGTGCTTCTTCGCTCAGGTACAAACAGGTCGCCTCGGAAGAGTGCATCGGGGACACATTGGACACCGAGGCGTCACAGCGGCGACCATCCGACGCCAAGAAGTTCGCACCTTGGTAAAAATCCGCAAATTGCTTCACCGGGCACGGCGACTCGTACGCCCCAGACGCAAATGGGGATGGTACCCAGGCCATTTTTGTTGCCGCCACCATCACCTTGTGCATTGCGAACGCCACTGGTCCGAAAACAGGTACAGTCGAAGGTATCAGGGGGCTCTACTCCATTCGCGAAAAATGGAGCTACGTCTTCCTCACCACAGAAGGTCGACAAAGTTCGTGAGGAAGAAGATCGACTCAGTCGCGAGTTGGAGGATGCGCTCCTTGGGGAGGGCGCATCCACCCCTGCAGAGCAGAACATTCCCATTCGTCAGGACCAGGGAACGGGCGACCTTCCTGACATCACCTCCGTCGGAGACACACTCCTAGTGGGGGAAGAATATCCATCCAGTCCCCTGCCGCCTTCTTCGCCCCTCCCGATCAGTCCATTCTCGAGCCCCGTAAAGCTCCACGACGCCATTTCCGACACCGAGACCATAAACGATATTGCAGTCCCCGACTCTGACCTTCTACCCCCTGCGAGCGACCCAGACCCAGCATGGGCCCCCGACGATCTCGACGCAGCCGCGACCGCTGTGTGGTTCACCGATTCGGAGACGAACGCGTGGCTGACCGAGACGGAGGCATGGCTGACAGACACGGAAGGCGGACCACTCATGACGGACTCGGATGGTGCGTGGCTGTCCGACTCGGACGCCGCTACTGCCTTTGGAGACATATCTGCGCTTCCGCCGTCGTTGTTGACGAACTGGCTCTCGGACGATGCAGACGTGGACACGGATGGCGAGGAACTGGAGGACAGGTTTGACACAGCCGCGTTTCAGAAGGCGTTTGCAGCCCTCGTGGAGCGCGGGGGACAGGCTGCAGACGGGCGCGCGCGCGAGGGCGAGGGCGGTAATGGTGGTACGCAGGCTGCAGGTGGGGCTGTCGACCCTGGTTTTTGGGAAGCGGTGCAGTTGCCAGCAGTTTTAGGAGGAGACTGCGCGTCGGTGCTAGGAGATGGCGCAGTGGGCGACGTGCCTGTAAAGCAAGAGGATACTTTCCAAACTTTGTTGGACCGTCTCGTTAATACTACTTGAACGTGTGTACAGGTGACAATGATGTGAATGGAGTAACACCAGACTACGTTCGCTTGAGATAATACGGCGCTAGCGTGGAATAGGAGTCGTCGGCAAGAACGGAACGAGCTTCAGGCAGATTGAAAGGCAGAACGACGTTCGTCTCCTCCAAGAAGATCCCACTTTTCTATATCACCAACAAGGGACATGTACATGCAACGATATTGTAAACATGTGGAGGGGTATAACATAGGAGCAAAATGCTAGAATATTCCTGACATACGAGATAAGAGTCCCCGCTACACGCGCCGCATGGTCGGTTGAAACAAAGATGTAGAGCAAGACAGACAGACAGAGACAGTAAGGGACGAAAACAAGCTGCGACTATAGGTACACCAACGTACCCCACCTACCGCTCCCCGAGCTTCATCAAACCCTTCATCGCGTTCGCGACTGCGAAACTGGACTTGGCCATGATCTGCCTCGACTCTTTCGTCACCTCTGGCAGCGCTTGTACATCTTGGAGCTTCTTGGCGTGTTCGGAAAGTTGCTCGAGGATCTCCGTACCTTGTTGCGCGGAGGCAGGTGGAAGGTTGCCGCTACAGACGGCGACGATGCTAGATACGATCGTGATGATCTGTGTTAGATTTTCATTCAGAGTCGGTGCGGGTATCGGAGTGCGGACGCCGGAGAGTACGCTTTGGATGGCGTAGACGATGGATTCGGTCTGAGCTTCGAGATAGGGCTGTTCAGACGGTGACACAGGGTCAGATGTCTCCCAAGACTGTCAACGCACAGCCAAACACACCTTGAGTTCAGACCATGCATCTTCAGAGGGGGCCGAGTCATCGCTGACGACGCCACTACCAGGAACAGGTGACTTGTCGAATATGGGAGGCGGCGAGTTCGTGCCAGAACTCGAGGGTTCCGAAGACGATGTGCCTCTTCGATCCACGAATCTGGAAGCTAACGAATCTCCTTCTCCACGTCTGGAGCTCTCGGCAGATGACTTGCGGTCATGCCCTGATCGCAGTTCCTCAAGGGAGCGAGTGGACGATGATGGCGTCTGTGAATGCAATGGAGAAACCGAAAATTCTTCCTGTTCCGCCCGAGTGGCCTTCCGAATGAATATGATCCTAGATATCTCCGTGACGGTTGCAGAGACGTGACTTGCAGCAGCATCGAGGAGACTGACAGGTGACAGTCCAGAGCTCATGGCGTGTACTTTCGTTGCGGCTACAAGATTCGAAAGGGTTGCTTCGAGGCGTTCACGAAGACAGCAGAGATTGTCAACGTCGACATTGACGCGCGTAGGGCGCAATTCATACGCTCGAACATCTTCGATAATCGCAGAAGTAGAATTGACGATGGTTTTCATCGGCATGAGAACGCGGGTTGGAGCGCTTGACCGTCCGGCTGCCAGAAGGCTGTCAATTCCGGATACGAAAGCAGTAACGTGTATGTCGATCAGACCACCGTCCGAAGCCATGGGTATCTGATCGTCCATCTTGGGAGCCGGAGTATACAACTGAGAAGTTGCTACAAACAGTGAGAGAGGATATCAAACGAAATCCGAATGGATGAAAAGTAAAGACACACCTTTAACACTTCTCAATTCAGTCTTTGCCAGCTCATACTTGCGCTTGTATTCTTTTAGTTGGCTATCCAGATCACGGATGACTGCTAGATCCGCATCTTTTGCAGTCATCAACTCATCGTTCCGGCGACCTAGATCCGTCAATTCCGTCACCAAGCCCTCCATATCCGAACGAAGTTGTTCAATCATTTCGTTGTCGCCCTATTCGGGGGTTAGAGATGAAGACGGCGCCGGATGGGAGAGACAAACCCGCGATAGACCACCGCCTCGTTCATCCTCAAGATGTTCAAGGCGATCTCGGAGTATCTGGAGCTCTTCTTCATCGTTTTGGGCTCGTTTCATTTCCCTTTCTTTCTCTCTAGACCGCAGTTCACGAAGCTCGTCGAGCTCTTTCTGTAATGCTCTCATTGCCGATCCATGTTCTTCCGCACGCTGCATAGACAGTTAACATTAAATGGAATTTGGTAACGATCCTCACACACCTTGCGGAAACCATCAATTTCTTCTTCCAATAGTTTGGTCCTCTGTTGACTTTCCCGCAATTCCCTTTCCCGTTGCTCTGCATTCCCGAGGTCTCGCTCCAATGTTGCGATCCTTCCTTGCATTGTCGCGATTTTGAATTCATACTCCCGTCTTAACCGCTCGTGATCTTCTCCCCCCACGCTCACTCTTCCACCTAGACTCTTGGCAGCAGAGCGGTCAGACGTCACAGACGCCCGTCCAAGTGAGACCCTATCAAAGTAATCGTCACCACTTCTTGCTCCGCCTCCCTCCTCCTCGTCCAAAGCATCCGTTGATACTTGGCCCCTGAGTCGCGCACCAAGGGCGCTCAACCCACCGAAAGTAGTGCCGTCATGGTCATGGTCATCCTCTATTCCACTGTAAGCATCCCCACCCCCATCCCTGCTGCGATCACCCATGGTTATCACCGAACTATCTCGCCCCTCTTCGCGCCCATATGGCACCTCGATGTCCTCCTCTGCAATTGTGCTTTTGTTCGGAATGATCATACCGCTCGTCGCAGTTGCGCTTTGCGCGGTTGTCGTGCTTGTAGAGTCGCTATGAATGCTGGCCGACGCGCTCGGCCGACGACCAAAGTCTGGTATTGGCCCACGTGCAATATCTTGGGATGGCTTCTTTCGAGAACCAAGTCCATATGGATTGTGGTCTGATCCGTAGGCATCCTCGCTACGTCGAGGGGGTATTTCATCATCACTCGGTCGGTGTCTGCCGAATCCGTCCTCCGAAGGGCGACGGCCGAGCGAATGATTTCCATATGGATTCTCCATCGGCCTGTCCTCCGAAACCCGTACTATTCGAGAACCTGGAGGGAGGATGGGAGCCTCCGACCGAGGCGAAGTGTGAAATTCCGGTGAAGGCATATCGTCATACGCTGATCCGGGAGAACCGACAGCAGCCGCTCCGATTTCGTTCTGTCCGATGAAGATCTGATAAATCAGCGGTGTGATACGAGTTAGAAACTCCTACTAACTTCCTCTTTGAACTCGGGATAACGTCTCGATAACTCGAAGTAGACATCAGACGACAAATCTTCGAACCGAGCGGTTGGAAGTGTGGCAAGTTTCTGTCTAGCCTGGTTCCTCTTAGGATGAAACTCATCGCGTGCAGGTAGACAGGGTACTGGGTTCGAGAACGGATGGGCGTTGTAAGATCATAGTATCCGTCAAGTGCACGCACTTTCATTCTCTGGAGTATTCATCTTCCTACGGATGAGTTCGTCATATACATCAGTGGACAACTCTTGGAATTGCTGCTTCGTGAGTCGGGTGAGCTTTTGACGTGCGGTCGAACGGGAATTCGCTGGTGCTACGATGTCGGTGTCAGATTCCAGGAAACAACGAAAGTGAGAATATTGCGAACACTTGGCGAGGTATGCCAAGAGATATTGCTGTAGTTCGTTGAAGTGGGTTCTTGCAATAACTTTGGAATCGACGGAGGGCATCGCTGGCACGGATCCTTGGTCTTTCACGGGGCGGTACGATTCAGTGCGGTAGTTAGAAATCCCGGAGAAGGTGGTTGGCGTCGGCGACGACGCCCTGGACGACTGGTTCCGCTTCATAGTTGAGTGTCGCCGATGACAATGAGCTCGCCAGCTGTGTGCGCCGTGACTGTCGTGCTTTGGCTCCGGAGCGAGTCGTTCACAAACCACGAGGCTATCGCACACCATTCTCACGCCCCGGGAATCGGTAAACTTGTTTCAGGTTCGTAGTCCGACAAGCTTTATGTTCATCACAAAAAGTACAAATATACTATAACCCCTTATATGGTGTCCAAGTTGTAAAATTTGTATAACATAAAAAATATCCACAAGGGTTGGCTGTTTGCACATTATTTTGCTGATGGTAGCGGGTTCATATGAGTTTATATATATTTGTATGGATTTATATACCATTTATATAGATTTATGCACCACCACAACATGAATCAGGCTGGGACATATTGCCACCGGTTCGACACTTTTCGTGATGTTGTGTGTACTCTCTTTGACACTTCTTGGAGCTGACTTCTCGTCCAAGATCAGTGCTTCAGAGGTACTATTTGGTGTGTTTGCGTTATGAACTTGAAATGGTTTCTCTTACGGCACAGAGCAGTCCCGTAGCACTACCAACCTAGCAGCCCCCGCTTTATTTACAAGCAGCTGCCGATCTAAATTTGACCGAGGGTTGGGAACCTAATGATACATGCTCTGATATTTCTACAAATGACTGCGGTCGATTTTCACCTTCTTTTCTCTCAGCGGACGCTCTCCGAAATCTGATCGTATCTTCAACAGTGTCCACTCTTTCAAAACTCGTTCTATGTCGGAAATACATTCAACGCCAATCTATACGGTTCGTCTTAATTATTTTTGGGCACTTTCATTTCGCATAGCTATTACCGGGTTTGCACTAGGTGTCGAATTGGTGCTGTACTGTCAGACCACGAACCGGCTGCACAAGGCGAAGGTCCGCCGTGGCTCAGACAGATTCTTCATGTTCTTCAGTACCGCACTGCTCCTCTGCATCACTGTGTTTGTGGCAACGCAGTCTATCGTCGCGCAAGAGGTGTGGGTAGTTCATCAAGATTGGCCGGGAGGATCTACTGCGTATTTCCTGGAGTATTCCTCCGCGTGGTACGAAACGCTCGGGTCGACGGCATCCATTCTTCTCCAACTGATGGGCGATGCTTTACTGGTGAGCACCAACAAAGTGGGAGTTGATTGGACTTCTTCGATTCCACCATAGATTCATCGTTGCTGGACAGTCTGGTCCGGTAATTGGAAAGTTATCTTGGTCCCATGCGTACCTTGGCAGGCAACACTAGGTAAGCCTACCCTCGACACCGTTTTGTTCAATACACTTATTGAACAGTCTTTGGCATCCTCGAGTTGTACGCTTCAGGGACTCCAAATACCGACTTTTTCGCTGGCCTCGCGGCACACGTTGGACTTGCCTATTTTGCGCTGACTATCGGTCTCAATGTCATTACGACGAGCATCATCTGTGGGCGGATCATTTCCTATGTGCGGATCATGCATAAAGAACTCGGCCCGGAATTTGCGTCGACATACTTTACCGCGATATCCGTTGTCGTCGAGTCCGCCCTCCCGTACACCCTATTCAGCATTGGCTTTCTCGTCGCCTTTGGGATGGAAAGCGAGTTCTCAGTCCTGCTCTTATCGCTCTATGGGACGTTTACTGTAAGTGTGACCCGCGAATCTCCAACTCACGGATATTAACATGCCTCATTTTGCATTGTACCAGTGCACCTCACCGCAGATGCTCATCCTCCGTATCGCCGAGGAGAGGGCGTGGGCCAGTCAGAAAAATCGGTCAAGACAGAAGTATAATGCCAGCGTAATCCTCGTATATTGTAGCACTGCTATGGATCAGGGTATTCTTTGGGCAGTTATGATCACCGCAGCAGACCTGTTTTTGTACCCTAGATTTGATGGTGTGTCCAGTTGTCGCATGGATGAAAAACTTGGTACACAAAAAAAACACTACCAACGCACTTCAATACTGTTTGCCCGAGGCAGATCAATTCCATCGAGGTTAAGATCTAATAGGCGGTGTTTCTCATGTACACACCGACGATACACTTAAATTCGGATCTACTGTAGTGACATGAGGGATCGGGGAAGCATCAAGTGCAAGTCCGGATGTAGATTTCGTTGTTTCTACTGTAAGGGGATACGGATGGACGCAGCTACAGCAAGTCAGGGAACGCCATGAGCTACATACTTAACTGTCACACACACAGGACTGGCATGTCCGCAACCCTGGGTCCAATTGCGATGCTTCAAGTTGAAACCACTTCCACCATGTACTAGTAGTAACCGCGCGGTACGCCGCTCATGAATCAGTCATAAGCGCATTTCTGCCTTGGCGTGCATACTAGTAGAACGTTCTGGAAATATGTGCGAAGATGGAGGTACGTGTGACGTCAAGAGTTGATGGCGCTTGGGCTGGGTGCACACGAACACGCGCAAGCGGAAAAGAAATGTCATTGACTTCATGACAGCGGAATCAATTCAAACTCTAACCCACATTATTGAACTAACTTACGGACCCTATGTGGATCGCAGCTCCGAATTGTCCAGCCTGAGTGCACTACTTAGCGTATCACATTGCATTCCATTGCTGTGGTATGAACCCTGTTGGGCGGTAAAGGATTCTAAGGTAATTTCGAATCGACACTGACTATGCACCAGTGCTCCCAAGGCCGTTCAAGACGGCAACGTGACTGCAAAGTTGTGTTTCAACGAGCTGTCCAAGACTCGATTAGGAAGCGAACATACTCCGTGATCCATCCTTGCACGCGAATCCCGATTTGGTTGTTGATATTGCATCTCGTTTGAATTCATTGGTCAGTCACCTTGGTACCGTACTCGGAAGTCGCTGAGTAACCCAAAATGAAACAACCCAAGGGTCATGCATCATGCCTGGGTGATTACGCTCCAACTGCTCACTTCTAGCGCAATTCACCATTCCTGGCCATGGCAACAAGTGAGTAATTCGGATTTGCTGTACTCAGATGAGTCGACCGGCGTTAGGTGCGAACTCACGAGTACATCTGTAGGAGCACTCGCTAAAGTCTCGCTTGGTGCTCGTTCGTGAGCCCGCCCTCCAATCAGAACTCTTAAAGGATGACAAAGAAGGCAATTAAGGGTTGTACAAAAAGTTTTTTTCCTGGAGTTGGTCCCAGTCCAGTTTCTGACCAGTCCCGGACCATCTTCCGGTTTACTGATGGGCCTATGAGTGCACGCCTCACCCATTGGAGCTGGCTCAGTCAAGACCGGCCAGACTGTCGACCGGCGACAGGGCCCTAGGTATGACACCTCGACACCTCGACAGAGTCGACACCATCCTAAACACATCGAAAAAATTTTCTGTGTAAAATCATATCTCCCATCAAGGCAAGTCGTTGCTTATGTTTCCCCTGGAAGTGATTCAGAAATAATGGATTGAACTCGAGTTCACCAAGCACGCATGCCACAGACCTCAAGTGTTGGCACATCTGGGTTGGACCCTGAGCCAGTTGTCCAAGCTGCGAACAATAACTATTCAATGTGCACTCCATGCAATTCCTATCGTGCTGCGTGCAGGAGAACATAATCGGATCGATCTAGGTGCATTAGGGATAAGGCTTATGAAATGCATTATGCCATTGCGCATGTATCGGAGAATGGATGCCGTTGGTCAATCCAAGCGAGTGCGATAGACTCATCGGTTATGGTAGCCGGCGATCAATCAGTCCCTACGGTAGATTGGCTGCCCTACAATGTTGGCGAAGTGCCGAGTCGAAAATTGAAACACTAGTACTCACTGCCAGTGGCAGAAGCCGCATGGTCGTAGCTTTGGCATGACAATCAACTATGCGTCGAATCTTTATTATCAGAGTAGCCTGCGAGTAGACGAGCCAAAGTTCATGAATGAGGTTGACGCATTGATGTACGCCAAATGGTAGCATCTTATGAAGTGTACCCGGGTGATCGGTTTGATCTGCGAAGAAACTCGGCAACTCCCGACCGGAAGATGTAGCGAGGCAAAAACTTCGAAGTTTGCAAAAAATCCCGATAAATTTTCACTCATGTGGGCATGTGACAGGCGGCAGCTGCTAACCATTGCGGGGATGTGGCTGACCCTGCTAGAACCCTCGGATAGAATCGCTGCCAGATCGTGATATTTCCGCCGTTGTCGGCCCATCTCCAGCCTCATGCTGGGTGGAGGACCACTAGCAGGTGCATGTGGATCCACGAAGGCAGCAGCGAAGCCGAACCCACGATAGCTTAGGGGCTACTCTGTAAGTACCAGGAAGGGTGAGTCCTCGGAACAGGAGAAATAGTCACGGTATTATCGACCCAAGCGACAATTTTTTTTGGAGAGCCCCGCTGTTGCCAGCTTGCCATTATACCGTCGCTTACCACTGTCAGTGTGCTAACTCGCCAGGTCAATTGGCCAATCACGAGCTTGTCACCCTCTGACGTGCGATAAGAAGTGCCGTCTGATACCATCAAGCACTACGCAGGGTTGTACTTACCCTGCACAAAGTCAACTGAATATATAAAGAAGGGTACTCAACCTTTGACGGTGGTTCTCCCATCCACGAACCATCCACGAGTGACCTCACAATGTCTGACGGCGTCGAATTGCTGTTAGTCCCAACGGATATGTTTATATTGTTTCTGATTCCTCGTTTCAGTTTTGGACCGATGCTTATCGGGGTGTTTTTGAATACGATGCTATACGGTGTAGGTGTCTGGCCTGGATTCGTTGTCGAATGCAAAGCTGAAACCGATCGTGCGAAGGTGATGGTGGTACAGGTACGATGTCAATTCGATTGTGCAAAAGGTTCGCTGAATACCCACCTTTTGTAACAGACTTATATATATTTCCAGTCGTACAAGAGGTAAGGAACAGTTAGTGTGCTTACTTTTCGGGACTGAAAGTTTGAATCAAAAATAGAGACGCAGCGTGGATCAAGACATTCGTAAGCTACTTCATTCGTGTTAATGAAACCGCACTGAGTTGGGGTTGGAAAAGGTCCTCTATCTTCTTTTCTGTGAGACGTTAAACACTGGATTTGATATTGGCATGATGTATGAGCCTCTCATCGTCCGCTATGGTATTCTTATCCCCTCTTATAACTTGAGGTGCTAAAGGTTTGGTCGTGCGTCATGCAGGTACTCCGGAGGCCATTTCAATTGCGCCTATCAGTAAGAATCGTCATCACCTCAGTGTTATTTGAGCTTACCTCGAACTCCAGTGCTATCGGCGGGTGAGCAACTCAGGTGATATCGGGTAAAGTTTGCTGACCGAATATCCAAAGATCCACTGTTAACAGTAAGTTGAAAGGATCGTACCTTGTTTGTTTCCAACAGCGTGGTCGTCTACAGGTCATGATATCTTCGGCGGTCCAACTCTTCATTGCATGGCGGGTAAAGATCATGAGTAGGTCGAGTATTTTACCTGTCATCATCAGCTTCTTTGCCATGACATCATTTGGTAAGCTATCCATCTCATCGGCCATTGTTTTCTCAAGTTTGAGCTTGTCGTAGCCGGTGGCGTTGCAACCACAATTTCGGTCACCATCATCAATGAATACGTCCACTTCCATAAATTTGATGGTTCTGTCATCACCTGGCTAGCGTCCTCTGCTGCCGCAGACATTATCATTACAGCATCTTTGGTATATAGCTTAGTGAGTATTATGGGCAATATTGTTGGTCACTCCTCAAATTACGTTTAGTGGCAACAACGCACAGGCTTCGCAGCTACGGACGATCTCATTAATAAGATTATCCGGTGTGAGTCTGTTCCCTGTCAACAGGATGTTGTTGGGAGACTGACGCAATGCAGTGACTGTGCAGACTGGTTTGATTACAGCCATGTCTGCCACACTCGACGTTACATTATTCCTGGTGGTCAAAGTAAGCAAAGCTTTCCTCACGGTTTCTCACACTCACTTCGTTCGGTGTATGTAGGGTACGACACTGTGAGTGCCCGGTTTCGCGGTCAAAGATGTAGCCTCTGACCAATCTTCTTTCAGGAACTACATATGGGACTTTGCGTTGTCCAAACTGTATTCAAATTCGATCCTCTCTACGCTGAATGCCCGCGGGGGGTGGAATGTCACTTCTTCCGTGCGGGATAACATTTTGTTCACAAGCGAGTCGAGTGGAGATAGCTCGTTACACAATCGAAAACAGGTATGTGTTGGGGACAACGACCATCCGTGTATACTCAGTCCCGACCCAACTGAAACAGAGCGAAGGCGTTGCCATTGAACTCCGATCTCGTCCACTCACGGGCGACATGTCATTCATCAAGACGACATCCCTTAACCAGGGAACGGACAATCTTCAAGCGTATACCATTTCGGTGTCAAACGTCACTGAAGCAAATGAGAAAGCGACATAGATGGTACCTCGAACCACGAGCCATCGCACGCATTTGGCTTGAGTCGTGCATTTCCTAGAGTTGATGCCTTTGTTTGCTTATAATACTGTCAATTGTTTATTTGCAAGCATACAGCATTATTCCTGTGGCCGGTTGCCCAACTTAGATAATAATCTTCATGACGATTACCTTCTCAACGCATATTACCATTCCCTGCTCTTGCTTGTGAAACTGGTTGTATTTACGTGCCTAGAAACCTTCGTCTTAACCTAATGTCGATCTCAGGGCCTCACTCGTTAGGTTGGCCCTATTTATATTAGTTCGGTACTCTATAGTATACACATTTAGATCACACGGGATTAGATCTAGACAACCGGTGTTCAAGAATATCGGACCTTTGTAGGAAGCAAGGAATGCCAAATGTCCGCCATGGTGACCATATCGATTCGCCAGGTTGACGCACCCCCGTCGTCTGTATATTTAGGAATACATTTCGCTGGTCCTACTAGTAATCCCCAGGAGGACCGCTTATATAATGATGGAACAGACCTTCATCCGAACTCGTGCGGACGAGATGCATGAGGCTACCTTGGAGCACGGCATCGTGCTGAAGGATCTTGGAGTGTTCTCCAGTTCAATCATGGTTAAGACGCTCACATTATCATCAAATTCCAACAGCCGTCATTGGTAGGCAGTTCAGGGGCGAGATCGCGTCTACAATGAACAAGCGTACTACTAGGGCACTCCGAGTCCAGGTAGAAGCCGCTGTAAGTCTTTTTCACTGTTCTCTGTTTGTTGAACCTTGGGTCTTGTGCAGAATGTCGACAGGGAGAATTCGAACAAGGGTGAAGCAAGAAGGTGCATTATCGGTTGCGCGCATCGGAGCACAAGCACATGACCTATGTACAGATGGGTTTTAGTGGGTACACGTATGACGGTAATTTCCAAAGATGCAAGCCGATTCTGAGGCTTACAGCGTCATTGCAACTGCGAAATTCCGCGCTGAACGGACGAAGATCGAAGCTCTCGCACAGGCAGGAGAATCCACATGACTGCGGAGGCGGAGGCAGAGGTTATCCGAATCAGGGCCGCCGCGGACGCCGACGTCGTAGATCACTTTCCCCAAGAAATGGGAATAAGACGGGTCGAAGTCAGTTCGGTGTAAGCCCCATTGGCATACTATCACGTGCACCGCCGTATATCTACCATCAATCACCGTAGAGATACAGTAGTAGCCCTTTATCCCGTACTTCGTAGTCCCCGTATAGAGCGTGGCCCTGTTCTTTCGCGTCCGCCGTTCTCAGTGTTTTCCGCCGTTGACCACGGTCGGCTTCCATTCGACGACAGGACGACCTTTGTGCCTTTAGATGGACCCGGGAGCTACATAGTGCAATGGCGATGCGAATGGTTGCAGAATTGGGAAGTGATGGTACTTTGTGGCGTGCGTAGTAAGAGATTCGCGTTCAGAATGGCGACTTTGCTCGGAGCGTAAGGATTTCATTTATTTATCTACGCATGGTGGTCCGTGTACTCCTAACATTTGTGTTGTTACATCTGTAGGAGCACTCGCTAAAGTCTCGCTTGTGCTCGTTCATGCGCCTGCCCTCCAATCAGAACTCTTAAAAGTTGATAAAGAAGGCAATTAAAGTTTTTTCCTGGAGTTGGTCCCAGACCAGTTTCTGACCAGTCCTGGACCATCTTCCGGTTTACTGATGCCCCTATAGTCGTACTAAGCCGGAGAGTCTGGAGAAGAACAAAACTTTGTTCTATCGTCTTACTGTCCTAGTCACCTAGGAGCCAGCAGATATATCTGGGATTCGGTTTTTCCGATCCCTACGGATCAAAGAAAAACAGCACCTCGTGATGTACGACATGTAGTCCTACGAACTCCTTTGAGCGCCTGCAAAATACATGTTACTTAAATGATGAATAAAATCTGAAATCACAGCTAATAATCGGGACAGTCCGCCCAGCCGGGTGCAACGAACGCCCAGACCTTGGGTTTAAATAGCATGGCCACATTCGTGCACGACGTTGACCGCTGAAGTGGAATACTCGTGCCCATAAGCTTGGCCGTTGCCTGAATTAAACACCTTCATGGGTACCGATACAGCGGGCGAGATTTGTCGCACAGGAAGTTCACCACTCCCGATCTCAATCTATATATCAAAAAAGCCACGTTAATTCGATGACCCAGGAATGAAAAAAGTGGGTTTCCCCAAAACCATTCCTGCGTACGACCCTTAACCATACTACCACTCTCAGCACCAGTCCCGTTTTCAAACAGAGCGTTGTCCCAGGCTGTTCCAGGGGATTTCCACCCGTGACGGGCGTTCAGCGTGGAAAGGATAGTGTTTGAATACAATTTGGACAGAGGAATGTCCCAAATAAAGTTCCTTCAAAGAAGCATAGGAGTAAGGAAGCGAAATTCCCCACCATGAGACCAACGTGTGCGTACCATGTCTTACCCTAGAAGCCAGAGAGGTTACATGCGTTTGATTTATGACTGGAAAATGTTTTCTTACCTTGGCCAGCGTGAATAACGTCACGTCAAGAATGGCAAACATCGCTGTCATCATACCAGTCTGCACAGTAACTGTTTTTCGTTGGGGTTCAGTATCAGGTTTTCATGTTTGGGAACGAGACGCACTCCTGATAATCCTGTTGATGATATCATCAGTCGCAGCGAAACCTGTCCGTTTGCGCAACTTGGCAGGATTTTAGGAAATGATGTCGCTGTTGTTGACTATGGCGAGTCATACGCACCAGGCTATGTACTAATGATGCAGTAATGACTGTATCAGCGACGGCCGTTGATGCCAGCCAAAGGATGAGAGCAGGATCGTTTCGGTGAAATTCAGAATATTTAAAGTCGATGTGGATGAGCAAAGCCGAAATTAAGATACCACCGACTGCGGAGGGGTTGAGACAAATGGGAGTGACTTGAAGAATTGAGAACATACTGAATGAGGAAAAGGCTAAGAGGCAGATGAGAAGTGGTATGACAATCGACTGGCTCATCTTCTTCACTCGCCATGCAATGAACAGCTGCACTGGCAAAGAAATCATCACCTATATGTTAGGATATGAGCGGATGAGCACAGAAAATCCTTCGTATACACTTGCAGTGGTAATGGGGTCTTTGCGTCAGTTGTCAGTGGGAACTAGTATCTCGTGGCATTTGAGGTAACCTACTGGCAGACAGCACTAGATTTTCAAGTAAGCCTGAGTAAAGCTTAATGGCGAGGCTGACTCTTACATAGAGGTGCAACTTGTAACACGTGCGAACTACCTGTGCGTTGCGGTTTAGCGACACCCTCATCTGCACGGAGAGAGGCCTATACCGAAGCGAAGGATGAGAGGCTCGTAGATCACGCCAATATCGCAGACCGTATTCAGCGTCTCGAAAAATAGCATATAGAGTACCTTGGGATCGACAGTTAAGTTCCCGTTGACAATACCTTAGAGATGACTCACAAACATCTTTATCCACCGTTTATCTCTGCCATATTCCTATGCGCTTAGTGTTGTGCAGGAGGAATTACCAGTCATTCCTTACCCCTTGTACGTTTGGAAATATATATATGCCTATCATGGATGAGAAACGTCCGGCAAGCCTCCATCGACCGTTGAACAACTCATACCTGCACGACCGTTGCCTGTAATCACCGATTTTAGTCTCCTGTCCAGCAATCACTAATCATAGGACCCTGGATGACTTACACCATATAGTATACAGTTCAGAAGCGTGCCAATGAGCATGGGTCCGTATCTGAATGAACGAGTAAGAACTGGGTGGCTAGAGATGAACTAAATGCACATTTCACCACCTGCGCTAACTGACTCCATGGCTGGGGGGGACTCGTGAGACGCGCATATGCTTCACACTTATACGCCTCCACATGAATAGGACCAGCCATATCTCCGAACCAACCACCAATGATCTGGTTCTCTCCAGTCTTCTATGACAACATGATCCGGTCGACACCTACCATCTGAGTTTCAGAGAGACAAAAAGGCACGAGATTCTGTCACACGTGCATGTCGCCTGCCATGCTAATAGTCGGCGCTAGTCAACTTCGACTTACTCGCGGCGACATACATGGCATACTATCCACGTGGGCATTTCTACAACCATAGTCAGTATGATTTCCAGCAGTGAGACTGCGGCTATGAAAAGTGTCTGGAACTTGGGACTGAGATCAGCCGCGCTAAAACACGCGGCCGCGACCCAAAACACGTCTGAAACTGCCGATGACTTACTTCCATCACATGGGTAAGTACACCCTTCCAACTTACCAAGTGTCACGGTGCATGCAGCCCCCAGGTCTGTCGTGGGAGAAGGCTTGACTCGGCCACAAACAGTTCAGTTTTCTGAACCTAAGGATTACGTCGAGTGAGAGCCCACAGATGACGTCATCATTTCCGCCTTCCGCCCTACTGCGTATCTCTACCTTCCTCCAACGACAGGCGCGCCATAATTTGTACCTCCCTGCCAATGGTTTCCAACGCAAAAGTTCCAACTTTGACTTGAAATTCCGCTACGGGCAAGGACTAATGACGCTGTGCCACTAGCCGTGATGTCGAGCATTGTGAACTCCACTACAATGTAAAATTGGCCGCTTCGATTGTTGCTGAGGAACCACCCCGCTGGTACGAGAAGACAGTGGGGACATGTGCCGCAGCGACGACTTCAAACTTTACATTCCCGCTCGTAACTTCAACTTGCGCGCCGAATCAAAGTACTCAAAACTTTGACTCAAGCCAACGCGAGGACATGCAAGTCCACACACGTGGTTCCCATAGCAGCGTATTGAATGAGGAAACCTCTGCTCCACGACTCATTGAAAAGATACGCGACACACGACTGTCACGAAGCACAGTGCACGGTAATTCCAGCCAGACCCCTCCTCCTATATATTACTAAATGTTTGTCAAAGCGAAGGAATGAACGTACGGGTGGATTTTTTAGTCTATTTTTTTCGTGCTGCGCTCTTCTGACTTGATCCCCCGTTTTCAGGAAAGCGTGCCAGAGGGCTCGATCGCTTCTCGCAAAAATGACGTCCCGCGACGGCTTCTTCAAGTTTACATGAAATAAAGTAGAGCACGTCAATGTGATACCGTGATGTCAAATACGGATTGCCGGCCCGCTTCGAAACAAGGCATCCAAGGAGAGGTAAGTACACTACGGCTACCAGGAGCACGAATCACAGGTGGTTCAGATCCCCAACGATTCAGATAAAATGACTGGTGACCGAACTTTGCCCGCGTAGCGTCGCAGACGTGACTAGTCGTGTTGTCTTGGTGTTCGTTTGTTACCGATTTTCCAGGAATTTTCAACGGGGTGCTGATGAGGACGTGAAACGCCGGGCTGATTGGCCGTATCGGCGGCGTTTCTGGTACAGCCCACCTCTTATCGGTTACCGTAAGTTTTCACTGGGTTTTGGTGTAACCTATTTACTCGTCGCTCCTTCCGAACATGACACGTTCACCCTCCGTTTCGAATATCGATTGATCATCGTTCTGCACTATCGATGTTTCAGGGATCAATCCAGACGACACGGATCTCCAGTCCCAAATGTAACACCGTCGGGAACATGAAGCTCAGTCGTCGTAAAACGACCGAGACCCAACTCTCACGAAATAGCACCGCGTGATACGAGTACAGACAAGGACATACATATACGTACGAAAGGTACTTTATTTCTTCTTCCATTCTCTTGGCCTTGATAACGCGTTTTACTCTTTATCATGTGCAAAGGTTTGAAGCGTTCGCACTTACACTAGCAAGGCTTGGAGTGCATGATTCGTCGACGAACGTGACCGCGACATCTATCTGATGCGATAGGAACGATAAGATCGGCGTACCAGCATTGGCTCATTATACGCACAACATGCACCCCCTGTACACACTTTATTGGTAGGATTCCTGTTGGTTTTGTTGATCTTGCCAGTACCAATGTCGCCGCCATTCCCATACATGGTTAGCAAGCAAGAACAATAAGAAATACGTCCGACCTTGCTCATTCCTGACAGCCACGAAATGACGATCAAGAGAAATCGTCTGTGCACTGGCAGGCAGCGCCGCACTGTGCTTGTATATGCATGTTGGCTCATCTAACACCCGCCGAAAACAGGAACCCCTCACACAAGGAGCCACTCAGTGGACTCGAACACGCGGACAGGGACGGCGCAAAGGTGCCTCCCTTCTTTTTTCGGATGTATTGCGTGATCAGTAGCACGTGGTGCTCAGAAACCCGCATGCTGTCCAATGCATGTGGGTTGGACAGGTAGCACGATCGCACAGTGAACCATTTATGCAAGCGTGGACAATTGGAGAGCTTCCTTTCGAGGACTCGACTTCGGCTGCGAGGGACAAGGTTTCATTCGCGATGATTGAAATCTGCGTGGTGCGCATTGAGAGGATCACATTCGGCGATGGGGCGCACAGTGGGATCCTTGTCATCGTCTTCAGTCTCGCCAAGACGGTGAGAAATGTACGACGTCCCAACGGTCGCAAGATATCATCGATTCGAGAGCACTTGACAGTTCGATCATGGCGACGAATCAGCCAGTCCAATCGCTTTGGGCAAGCAGTGCGCGCACAGTGGGGATTCCGTAAGTTTCGTAGTATATATACATGGACAGAGCGAAAGGGCTACACCCCGACGAGTCCCTGTCCTATATCACCGTTAATATTTCCGATCAGCGATGCCATCCCCGGGCCGGACCCTGAAACGACTACTTGCCATTGTGTACTAGTACTGTGCTTACCGGCGGAACCTTTAGCTGATCGAGGGTTTGCTCGACCACGTCAGAGAGGCCCGATACACACCTCTGCCACTCAATGTTTGACGCCCCACACGGTCCACATCAGAGTTGCGGCGAGGATGAGGACATCTTGCTCCCGCCGTGTACAGCGGAGCCGAGACGAACGCGATCAGCCCAGATGAGTCTACTTATGCATAAATTTGGATGGGGCGACGGTCGAGGAGAACATTGCATCGATAAGGAAGGAGTGACCATGTGCATGCCAGCCAATCGGAATGCGAGCGTGCGTGTCATTCTCCGGGTTATTACGTGCAGGTCTTCCTCAGTTGGACCACTCTGCTCTTCCCCTCTTCATACTACTATGCGTGAGTGAGTTCGTGTGCACCCTGGTCGTCGTGTCTGACGAGGTGCTGCAGGTCTCATCATCCGCGATGACCCCACCGCCGTCGGTGACTACATAGCCACCTACATTGCGAAGCGGTCTGAAGTCCCCCTTTGATACACACCCACTGGTCCTCACGCCTTCCACAGCATAAACGACTTTGCACCCACCGCCGACAGACCATTCGTCCTCGGTCTCCCCACAGGCTCGTCTCCAATCCCCACCTACAAGGCACTCATCAAATTCGTAAAGGAGGGGAAGCTTTCGTACGTCAGTCGCTTATCTCCTAGACGCGTCTGACGGAAAGTGCTAGCTTCAAACATGTTGTCACCTTCAATATGGACGAATACGTCGGCCTCCCAAGGGATCATTCCGAGTCCTATCACACCTTCATGTTCCGCGAGTTCTTTTCCCATAGTATGTGCTTCCCATCTCCGACACCGCTCTGCCCTCACGCGCCTAGTCGATATACCACCTTCCCAAGTACACATTCTTAATGGTAATGCACCAGATCTCGTCGCCGAATGCAACGCGTATGAGGCTGCCATCAAGTCGTACGGCGGCATCGAGCTCTTCCTCGGCGGTATCGGCGAGGACGGTCACATTGCCTTCAACGAACCCGGTGTGTTCTCGTCTTCTGATACGACGTAGTGGCGACACCGTCGTCTTATCGCGCTTCTCTCTCAACAGGGTCCTCTCTGTCCTCTCGCACCCGCATCAAAACTCTCGCCTACGACACCATCCTCGCCAACGCACGTTTCTTTGACAATGACGTCGCCAAGGTACCCCGCATGGCACTCACTGTCGGTGTTGCTACCGTGTTAGACTCCCGCGAAGTCGTCGTTGTCGTCACTGGTCTACGCAAGAGTCTTGCGCTGAGCAAAGCAATCGGTGCGCCTCGTTGGCCTAGATCGTTGTGTGTCCTGACAGGTCTTTTCGGTCCGGGTTGCCGATTTGGGACTGGTTAGAGGAGGGTGTGAACCATTTGGTGAGAGCTTTCATTGCAAACATAGACGTAGAGGTGCTAGCCAGGGTGATAGTGGACACTTTCCGCGCTTCAACTCCATCCCTGGGCATTGATCGTCGTCGATGAAGATGCCACTGCAGGTAAACATTGATGGACTGTATAGATTGACGGCATTGTTTCTGACCTCGCACCCAGAACTGCATGTCAAGACGGTGAAGTACTTCAAGTCGATCGAATACGTCCAAGAGCAGGTCGAAACAACCAAGAGGGAACTCGAGAAGAAGGGTGAAGAAGGGGTGCAAGTCGGGAGTATGGAATGATAGGCGCCACGATCTACCTCAGCGGTGGAAGTGTCCACGAATGTGTATATTTTCAAGTTGTATCATATTATTTAGACCGCGGATGATAAGCCTGAATCGGAGACATCTTGCTTAGTTCGGCTCCAAGAATAGACACGTGAGTTTCGGTACAGTGCGGATCAGATCATCCACTCTGTTTACCTCTCATGTAAACAGCACCACAGCGAACCAGTTCAGCTGGGAAAGTTCCCATATTCAAGAGAATGCAACGGATGACGTGGAAAGTTGGGTCTTCCAGTGGCATTGCAGAATTACAACGTTGTCAATATTGATGTTTGTTTCCTAGAAGCCTGCACGCGACGACAGCCAGTTTTAGACGACGGATACAGCCAAAGTTGTGCCCTGGTGTAATACAATGCGGGATGGTTCCTAAATAAATGTCCGTCTAAAAGCAATAACCAGTGAACATCCGCCAACGAGATTTCATCGTTCCTGCAGTTCCAGGAGTCACAGCAAGATGAGACCACAAAAGAAACAGACTATACCGCCGCATCACCAAGGAGCAGCGCCTTCTCGTCGGTGTCATCCTCCCCCAGATCCTCCAGCTTCGATTCGGAACTGTTCCGAGTCGTGGGCCTTACGCTTGGCATCTGAGACGACAATGAGTTGGTAAGGAGAAATACTTCGCGAGTTTGCGCACCAATTTCGATAACAAAGCTGAGAGACCTTTTCCCGACGAAATTTCTGATGCTTCCGAGCCCAGGTTGGGCAACTCGATCGCTTCATCGACAGGTCCTCGGACCGGCTTCGTAGCCCAACTCGTCAGAGAAACCGTAGCCAGAAGCTTCCAAAAGTTCGGAAGCTGAACTTCGTCGCCATCGCACATGGCCGCCTGTGCCACGATCGAAAATAGCGTGTGGTGTGCGTACAGGTACGCGCTGGCGACCAAGCAAGAAAGAAGAAGTGAGGGTGTGCTGGCTAGCGTAAGAGTGTTAGTATTCAGTCTCGTCGGATTTATGATGATCATACCTGTAGATCCAGAATCCAGTAGTCTGTCGATTCCGATCATCACAAGGCCAAACGCCGCGTACATGGTGACATATGCTAGATTGACGTATGCCTGTGAGTGGCATGACACCGCCAACATGCCACCAGAAAGGCAGATGGCTGGCGTAGCAAAAAGAAAGGAAAGGGGTGCCTTGAAGTCGTGGAGGGGACGTAAGAAAACGAGGATCGGTGAGTAAAACCCACACAGTACGAGGTAACATAGAATGACAGTGCCGATTCTGCGAAGCATGATGCACTGGCGTGAATGCTCCGAGCCACGCACCGGGTCTGGCTGCGGTTGGGACATGACAGGAAGTGTGGTCGGATATAGGGGTTGAATGATTCATGATGCTCAGGCTTATATACGCACACAGGCTTAGTAAGGCGAGTCAGTTTTTTTCAGGTGTGTCGCAGATCTTACATGGTCGGATGAGCCCTTGTAGCATCTGCAAGGACAGTAGAATAACGTTATGGTTGTGTTATCGTTTGACGACTCTCGGCAAGCCTTTTGAGAGGTGCGATTGGACTATGGGCTGACAAAAATGGATATTTAGGGCTACTAACCTAGCCTAACCAAATGGGGTACCATTCTGAAGTGGCTCGCTTAGTCCGCTGATGTAACATATGCTGTACATAGCTACAAACATATTCCGCCGTGGTTTTCCAACATTTTATCTTAAAATAGGCTATTACATATCGAAAATAAATACTGTAAAATGGTTTTATGAAATAGTAAACAATAGATTTAGAATATCTACTCCACAAATGCTTAAAATATGATCAGAGGCTATGTTTACATCACATTTTAATCATAAATACTATGAATAATATGTAATGAAATATTCTAAATATATTTTTGAAATTATTAATCACGGCTGGCCAATCAGAAAAGAGCATTTCAGATATGTCCAGCTTACATAAACATGATTAAGGTACATACAAGGACTCATCCAATCATCCCAAGGGTGTTACATACTACAATGGGATACTTTCGTTATTCCTTGTTTGGTGCCTACTTAACAGCTAATGTCGCTGGAGGTGAAAGAAGTCCCTGGGGCGCCCGGCCCGTTTGTGTCAACGTCGATCGGCAAGCGATTATGGCGTGAGTCCTGACTAGCATCAGGAGGACTGGGCTATAACGTTACCAGTTGACGGACGGCTGAGCATGTCTTCCTCCAATCACAGCCCTCAAAATCGATCAAGCGAAGAATTACGGGAAGGTCACACCACGCTTTCTAAATGGGGACCAATCCTCGTCTTTCCACTCGGCTAGGGTATGCTGATGTAGTTCGAGGACGATGTGTATATGGATTTCGTCATCGCGACGTCAACATCACAGGACGCTTGGGTCGACTTCTGCAAAATCGCAGGAGATGCCATGAAGGTGACAAAGTGAACCCGGTATCAATGTCTGGATCTCAGACGGCGCGGGACCTAAGCTGCTTCAAGCGAGGTGGTCCCAGCCCACTCCTTGCAGCTCACGTCGCGCCCTGCTCAGGCTGCCATCGAGTCTGGAAAGCGCGTAGAGCCCTCGCTCAACGTTCCTCTGGTGAAGTTGTTCACATGAATGCATTTGTGAAACACTGCAGCAGAAACCATACACGTTTTAAGCGAGCAGAGCAGGGTGTAATCCGACTAAAGCATCACAGTACTCACAAAACCTCGACGCGGATGTCCCGCAGAGCATTGTCCTCGATCCCACGAACGATGATCTCATGGTCAGCGGTGACCCGCTTGTATGCAACGTCCGACTGTCTCAACAGCCTGAATAACAACATGCTGAGAGGTCGACCCAAATGCGCGGTCAGCTCCAGGGCGCATGAAACATCCGCACCCACCACAGACTTCAAGTCTGGCTTCAAATTTCGCCGATGCCAAAATGGTAAACTAAACTTTATATTTGTGATTCACGTCGGGACTAACATTTAGGTCTGTCCTTAGTCTATTGCAAATACCATGTGTTTCCGCAGGCGGCCCGCCTGCCATTTCGTAAAGGAAGTTAACTTACAGTAAAGATCAGTGGCCTATCCGAAGGACGCCGCGGGTGCTACTTCGTCATTTGCAAACTCGGTATGCCCTTCCACCCCCTTGTCTCGCAGCTGGAGCCGTTTCTCCACTGTCTCACTCCTCCATGCCAGTGTATACCTGATGCATGTTTATCCCTGAGGTTCACTCAAAGTTGTCAACTCCACCGCCTCTTCTGTCACTTTACATAAGTCGACCCAAACTTCCCGCTATGCTAACACCGTGACGAAGAAAGTCACACACACACCGTCTTTGAGCCAGCCAGGAACCACATCATAATCACCCGTCGATCGACATGGACACAATTAGACCAGGCCCACTGAAAACTGTTCTTCCACCTGCAATGCCGCGGCGAGCCAGCGACAGCTGTTATTTGAGCACCGAATGAGGAATAGCAGGCGAGAAAATATTGCATTGTAGTAAGGTAGGACCTGTGACGCACTTGCCAGTGAAACATCCTGAAAAAAACTGACTCGCCTTACTAAGTCTTACCGTGTGCGTATATAACCCTTGAGCGTCATGATTCAACCCCTGTATTCGACGCAATTCCTGCCATGTCCCAACCACAGCCAGACCCCACCGATGTGGTGCATGACCCGGAACCTTCGCGTTTGCGCCTAGCGTTTCGCAGAATCGGCACAGCTATTCTCTGTTACCTCGTACTGTGTGGGTTTTACGCACCGATCCTCGTTTACTTACGTCCCCTCCACGACTTCGGGGCACCCCTTTCCATTCTCTTTGCTGCACCCGCCGTCTACCTTGCTGGTGGCATGTTGGCGGTGTCATGCCACTCACAGGCATTCGTAAATATAGCATATACCGCCATGTACGTGGCGTTTGGTCTTGTGGCGATCAGACTCAACGCACTACCTGATTTCGGATCTACAAGTATAATCATCATAAACCCGACGAGACTGAATACTAACACTCTTACACTAGCCGGCGCACTCGTCTCTTGCTTAGTCGCCAGCGCGTACCTGTACGCACACCACGTCGTGTTTTCGGTCATGGTACGGGCGGCCATGTACGATGGCGATGAAGTTCAGCTTCCGAACTTTTGGAGGCTTCTTGGTGCGGATTTCGTGTTGAGCATTGCTACGAAGCTGGTACGAGGATCCGTCGATGAAGCAATCGAATTGCCCGACCTGGGTTCGGGGGAATCAGAACTTTCGCCAGGTAAAGGTCTCTCGGGTTCGTTATCAGAATTGTGCGCAGACTCACGAGGTATTTCTCCTTGCCAATTCACTGTTGTTTCAGACACCAGGCGTAGGATCCAGGACTCAGAACAGTCACAAATCGAAGCCCAGCTGGAGCCTGGAGGATCTGGGGGAGGATGACGCCGACGAGAAGTTGCCGCTCCTCAGTGATGCGGCGGCATAGCATATTACATTTGTTTTCTCATCTCGCTGTGACTCGGATGTTCACTCCTTATTTCTCTCGGACGGACACACCAGACATTTATTTAGAAACCATCACGCATTGTATTACGCCGAGGGCCAGACGCACATCTACATATGTAACCCGCGAGCCACAACTTTGGCCGCATCCATTGTCTACTGCTGGCTGCGAGTCGTTGCGTGCAAGCTTGTGACGGTAAGGTTTCCATCCCGCAAGTCCATCGTCGGTGTCGCCAAGCCCAACCACCTCTGCATGATAAACGTTTTCTTGCCCTTTTCTGAGGCTTTTCAGCAGAAGACGATGCGGGGCAACAAGAGGCAGAAGTGAGCGAATCGGACTGGTTGGGAGTGGGTAACCGAGCTACAAGCCATCAGAGCATCCACGAGGTGGGAGTTCCCTTTCATCCTCACGCAATGGGTTGATCATCTTGAGGAGAGTCTCTCGAACCTCCTTCATGGACCCAGATGCATATAATCTTTCACAGGCGCACTGCCATACGGTAGACTTGACATCCTCGAAGTTCCAATTGAATATCTTCAAAACAAATGAATACATCATAGTGCATGTTTGAGGAGAAGCTTACGATGAAAATGGTCATCAAAGGCCCGCGATCTTTGGCAAATAGGTTCTTAACGGTGCCGAGCATTTGTACAGCATTTCCATAGTCTCCTTGTTGCAGGTACACCATCCCAAGAACCTACTGAGAGCGTTGGCAATGCCACTGCGACTCATGTGGCACCCACCTGGAGGTACATGTCTTTCATCTCTTCGTCACAGGCATCGGCAAAATGACGAAGGCGTGATATTGCATCCTTGTGTTTGTTGCACATGAACAAGAGAATAGACTGCGAGGCGGATCTTCAGCGTATTGCATTCGGGACAGGTCATGCACGTACGTTAATGACCAAGAGAACTTAATACCATTCGGATCATAGTCGCAGAATACTAGGTCGAGTTCATTTATTGCAACATCCTGTCCACCTGCACTGACGAGCGCGACGGATCTCGCAATCCGGCCGATAGGCGATGGCTTCACCTGCAGGGACTTTACATGGGTGCAGGTAAATATCGGAAGATTATAAGAGGGAATACGATGTTACCATTTCAGTGGTCTCTGGTGCTGCTCTCAATTCTCCCAAATGGACTCGATTGAGCGTAAGCACGTCGTGGGTTGGATTCGAACATTGCGCGGTTTCACCAGACAGTACAGTCATCCACTGGCACTTTGAACAACAAATTTGCAAGTCACGTAGAAAACACAACACCACAAATATACTAGATCGGGTACGTGCGATGTACGGTATTCTAGTGTTACTACTAGTTTATAAGGTCTAGAAAGTATGAAATGGTGAGGAAATGAACAATGAACTCGACGACCCAAAACGACCCATTATCGCACTGCACCAGCACTTTGAACAGCGGTAAATCATGCTTAAGCGATATCCCTAAGCGTTATCACCTCTCACTTGCCTTTACTCCTACCATCAGACCGCATGTTTGGTTGCACTAGGCTTTGACCGCCCGGCCATTCTGACAGCGTAAGTGATTGTTTATTTAGATGCGTCACTCCATTTTGACGTGTCTCCCCGTCCGGTGCGTGTGCTCAGCTAAGCGAGGTCCTGCCTTATAAGGCATATCATATAGTAAGCGACACCGATACTTGCTCAACCGGCAACTGATCGGGATCTAAAATAACTGTACTATACACTGAGCAGACATCTGCACATGTATTTCATAGTTTTTTTTCAGCCCCGACGTGTTTCTGTAGGTAGCAATGTGCCATTTACCAAAATATACGACAAAAAAGCATCCTCATTTCTTTGCCAGGCAGCATGAGAATGCTAAAAACTACTAGAAACAATGCTGTCAGATAGTGCCCTCATTTTTGTCGATTTGTTTTGTGTATCTGAGCTGAATTTCGTGCGCGGTGGGGGTTTGTTCAAAGTGCCAGTGGTGTTTAGATGACTGTACCTAGATGATTACGACGGTACATCATGCCACGTGATGCGAAGCAATCACGCCATAGCATGTCCATAGCACACCATCGAGCAGCCCGAATATAAGACTCCAATTTGACGAAGGCAAATAACTTTTATGCTCTCCACCCTACCATTCCCCTCTGGTACATCCGGAATGCGAGATTTTCAAGCAACTTTGTGTTATCGAACGTTGGGCGCTCTACGTCGTCTATCGACCGATTCCGGTGCAACGTGCTGCTACCTGTGACCATATCTATGGTTTTTTCAATGCACCGATTCGCCAAGTGATCATTGTACAGTCTCCATTTGATATGCTCATTACTTCCTCTGGACCCAACACTGGTCGCACGATCGTCACTACTCACAGGCTCACTTTGACACGGCCGTGATTCATTCTACATGATAGGGCGCGCCATCCTCGCTAAGGACATCCCCGTTCATGCCTATCCCACACGTCTTGCTGTCTTACGTCCCAGTCCTCACGATGCCAGGATGGTCGTTACATAGTTCATACTCCGCTCATCTTGGCAGCGCCGCCCGATCAGACTGTTACTTCAAAATCACCCCAATCTTAGACATCTTTTTACGGTTTTTTATGTGAGTTCGCCGTATCGCTGCTTCTTCACCCCCGCTCCCGGTTAGAATTTATTATGGCCTTTTCCTTTATGGTGCGTTTTCATCTCTCAAACCGGTCTCACAATTGCCGTGGTTCTGCGGTGACAACTTGTTCGGATCTTTGACATTCTTTTGTACGTGTTTACGTGTCTCGTTGCTCTATAAATGTGCATTTTTTGCGCCTCACCTTATTCGCCACTCTTTGAGCATGTCTGCGCCCTCAGTTGCCTATACCTCGAGTGTTTCTGACGCTGAGCCGTCTGGTTCCAGTACACCTTCCTCTGAATTCCTGCTCTCCAGGCTTTATCTTCTCCCGCCGCATTTTATCAATGGTAGCGCCCTCGAGACGTTTGCGTCCAAGCTCGACAAGGGCTGTGGTGACCGTATTCTCTTGTCTGTCGCCCATGAGACGTCATTTGAGATGAACGATGTCGAGGCAGCACTTGTGCGCCTCGGTAAGATTGTCCCCGATGCCTCCACAGCGGATAAGTCGTGGACAAAAGTCCCTGAAGGTAACATACATCACGTCACATATCCCGCGTCGCTCTGACACGGGCCGTTACGTAGCTGGCTCGTTCTACCTCGTTGATGGCTCACCGATGCTGCTTGGACAAGCATCCCCTATCGAAGAATTCGTGAGGTCGCATGACAAGGACGTCGTCATGGTGAGTCACACGCAATGCCACGCATGGTGGCCGGGACTTGACAAGATGGATACTGATGTCGAATGTCACATGATAGACGACCCCGGCCAAGGCTCTTAACATCTTTTCGGCCAGCGGTCTTCGCGTCGTCTTTTCCGTCTCCTCTGGTACCGACACCGTCCCCGCGCCCACATTGGGCGGGGGTCGTACCACGCTTTACCTCCTGGAACGACCTCAGGTGTCTTTTCCCCCATTGCCCGCGGTAGCCCCGTTTGGCGTGCCCACCCCAGAGGGGTGGCGCACGCTCTGGGCAGCATGGGACCTCGTTACGTTGGGTATGATTCCAAGGGAAATGCTGCACCAAAAACCGATCGATCTGAGACACAAATGTTTGTTTTATATCGGTCACATCCCGACGTGAGCGACTCCCCATGTTGTGCGAGTGAGGGGGGGATGCTGATGTAGTTGCGGCGTAGGTTCTTGGACATGTTGATGAGCAAGGCGTTGAACGAGCCGAATACGGAGCCGAAACAGTTTACGCTGATATTCGAGGTGGGTTAGTTGGAGGCGAACATAATGGTGGTGCTGACGGTGCTTGTTAGCGGGGTATCGATCCCCACGTGGACGATCCTGAACATTGCCACGTAGGTCCTTTTGTTTACCCGTGATGAACTGGCTCGCTGATGTCGGACAGCGCCACTCCGAAGTTCCAGAAAAAGACGAAGACTGGCCAACTCTCGCGAGCATCCTCGCCTTCCGTGACCGCGTACGCGCACGCTTGATGCGTTTCTATGACGACGTCGCTGCCGGACGACGCACACTCAATCGACATGTCGCCCGGATGCTGGCGATGACGCTCGAGCACGAGGGGTGGCACGTCGAGGTAAGATCATTCCTCCGCATCTGTGTCCGCTTGTGGTCACTGATGTCATCGCTCGTCGGACAGACGCTGCTCTACATGCTCATCCAGCGCGCGGGTACAGGTACACTTCCCCCGCCCGGTTTCGCACCCCCACCGTGGACCGAACTCAGGGCAGCGTGGGATGCGAGCGTCCGCTTACCGAGCACGCCTACCGTTACGCTTGGCCCAGCTATGGTCACTCTAGGCCACGACGACTGCGAGGGGGACGATGTTAAGCCGGAGCTGGCGCACCGCGTCGACGGGCACACATTTGGGTGGGACAACGAGAGCCCCGCGCGAACGGTCGAGGTGGGGCGAATCAGGGTGTCGTGGCGCCCGGTCACCAACGGGGAGTTCCTCGAGTTCTGGAAGGCTGGTGGCGAGGCGGTGGGGATGCCGCCGAGTTGGGTGGTGGACGAGGAGGGTGTTCAGGTTGGTTGTCGCCGTCGCCGTGTCGGGCTAGAGCACTAACGGGAATGCGGACACGGACAGGTCCGCACACTGTATGGCCCCGTACCGATGCATGTTGCCAAACATTGGCCGGTGTTGACGTCGTACGATGGGTTGTTGGCGTACACACGGAGCAAGGGCGGACGACTCCCAACGGAGCCTGAGCTCAGGCTCTTTTTGGACACGTACGACGTGGGTCACGAAGGTGGCGCCAACGTCGGATTCAGACATTGGCACCCCGTCCCGTGAGTCTGTCGTGTCGCCCACGTCGTTCACATACTCACCCATACCGTCCCGTAGCGCGACGACAGGCCCGGGAAAGGGTACTAACGGCGGCATCTGGGAGTGGACCTCGACGCTGTTCAGCGCACACGAGGGGCTGTTCCCTACCACCCACTTCCCGGGATACTCGACCGACTTTTTCGACGACAAGCATCAGGTGGTATTGGGGGGGTCGTATGCAACAATGCCGAGGCTGGTGGGGCGGCGGACGGTAAGGAATTTTTATCAGCATAATTATCCGTATCCATGGGTAGGTGCCAGGGTGGTGTACGATATGTGACATGTGACTCAGTGTTCTTGTATGATTTCTTTTTCCCGTATGTTTGTGTTTCTGAAAAAGTTGAATGATGTGATTGGTCGAGACCTTTAGGCTTTGTCCAGAATGCGCCAGATTACCAAAACTTACTTCGGCTACTCACCACAACTTCGCTTGAGGTGCCGTGTGCGGGAAGCGCCGGACTCCGATCGTGATGACCATGTGTCACATTTCATAGC
>JBBPMU010000166.1:0-44849 GCA_038090475.1 Wakefieldia striispora | reverse complement strand
GCTTTAAAAAGTGTTGGGTGTCTTCGGACGAGTTAGAGATGTCTCAGAAAAAGTTGCATGCTTTTCCTACTTTTCTGTCTTTTTTCACTTGTACGAGTAAGAAAAGCACACATATATTTTGCTGATGACTTGGACTAGTCCGGACTTAAAGCATCGAAGTTCCCCCCCCTTCCAATCCATAGAAGGCCTGGAAGTTGACGTGATCGATATCCGCCTACTCGGGTGGTTATCACTCGAAGCATGCACGTCTGGGTTTCCATAAGGTTCGACGATTCTGTGATCACTATTGTGAGACAGAAATGGACACGGGATGACCAAAATTCAAGACGTCGGGCACCTCGCAATGACTGACTTCATCCTTAGAAATCCAAGCACCCAACTCGACAGTTCGATCTGCCCGTCGGGACCCATCGCTGAGCATATGGTCGAAACGTTGATTCTCCAAGCAACTTTCCTTGTGTACCATAATGCATTAATACCTGGAATGTCTCGTACCACCCAACTTCACGGGATTCTGAATGACTCATGTTTCCCTTGTTCCAAGCACACGTTTCAATCTGATGGCGCAATCACAGGTCAAATTATAACCGGAGGACACCGCTCGCGGGTTGGTGCCATCTCGACATGCGGCATGGAAATAGTGGATGCACCTAGTAATGCTGTCGGTACAGAGCTGCACACTAGAATAAGTCCAGGAGTATCATCATGACAGTCCATGCCAATGGTATAGTACCGAACCCTGTCGACCGTCATTCCGACTGCAGCAAGAGCGAAAGGGGGTGGGCGTGCTCACCGAGGCGCTGTCTTTGTGGACGATTTTTCTATTCACAAGAGCGATAAGGCATTTATTTACTCGGGCTTGGTTGAGATCAGGTGGGGTGATGAGCTCGATGACTATGGGCGAGTGAGTGGACTGCAACCTCAGAGCTGTGCACGCATGCGCACGTTTGACACCCCGACCGTCGCTATCGATCATGAACTCGATAACCATCTCCATATTCCGGCGTAGACCCTATGCAAACGTTACTCATTACTCGTCATCAAAGAAGCAGAGTGGGGCACATACAGGGTCACTCCCACGAAATTCGAGTGGAAGACACATAATGATCTTCTCGATGGCCAGCTACGCGACACCCGTCTCGATATGATTCGTGTTCAATTTGAAAGAGAACCACGCACCATCCTTTCTTTCTTCTCCTTGGCAGTCAGCTTGGGCTTACCCTTCTTCTTCGGTACGGGTTTCGATAGGGCCGATTTCGTGTTAGCAGACGTCGACGTGATGGTAGTGGTAAAGGTTGTCTCGTAGTCTGTCGTTTCGTTGTATGTCGTCTTCTCCGCGTCTGCGACGACGCTCGTGTCTGGTCCAGGAGGTGGTGGCGGGGCTGCCATCGCGGCCTCGGCTGCGGCGCGTGCATCTTCCTCTAAACGCGAGGTACATGAGGCGTGTTTGTGAGCACAAAGTGAACGTACCGGCACGTTTCTTTGCATATTGAAATGATACATCTGTTGGTGCCTGCGCGTGCATGCGTCGATCTGGGCTGATCCGCGATCCGTGGCCTCACGCACCTGAAGCCAGTCTGTGGTCAACGAGTTCATGTCCATCACATACAACCAGCTGGCGAAACTCTCATTGAAGGATCGGAGGGAGTTGCTGAGACGGCGGAGGTTGTCGACGTTTGCGTGGAGCGCCTCTGCCTCGTCGACGAGCTCGGACATGACGGGTTCGATGAACCCGAGGCCGTGGGGTGCATCTGGGTTCTGCTCTGAGCGGGAGAGAGCGAACAGCGACCCCTGAGAGACACGACGGAGGGGCGTACGATGGGGCGTGTGACTCGTCATCGTCATGGTGGTTATAACAAAAATGTCTGATTACACATTGCTACTGAATTGACTACGCGGGCTGTATTGACCACAACTCAAATTGTTGGCAATTTCATTGAATGACAACGCTCAGCTTGATGCACTGCACTATCAGGATGAAACCGTGTCAGATTCAGCACTGGGTCAGCCGTGGGAGAGTCCGTTTGTGATTTCTGAAAAGACTCATCCGCAAATTTACCTCGCCACTGTGTGATATAGCGAGGGCGGCTCTTTTATTCATCCATGACTCTACATCCCGTTCTTTAGTCGCTGCCTGGTACGTCTAGCTCGCTTCTCAAGCGTTGATATCCGTGCTCAATTGCTCGCTAAGCTCTGCATGTCACTGCGCCCCGAACCTCTCCGCTTTCTCTTCTCCCATTCTCGTCCCGCTCCCTCTTTCTCTTCCCCGTCTCCCTCCGACGCGACGCCCTTACCGCCCCAGACGCGTTTTTGATGGTCCTCAAGGGTCCCAGCGTTCTTTCGTGCTTGTTGCCCGCTCGTTTTGCTTTCGGATCAAATCAAAGAGCTGAACCATCCGCGCATACCCGTGATGAAGAAAAACTTGCAAAGGACAACCACACCACCAGGCTCGGCTCTCATAACCGTCTTGCCGAGTCCGAGTCAGCTCTTTTTAGAGGTAATCCTCTCCCCAACGTTCGTACTGATTCCCCGGACCCCTCCCGAGCACGCGCGAATACCACGTCCAATTCTCTTCCATCGCGCCTCTTCATTCCCAATGGCGACGTGGGCCACTCACCCAGCCCAGCTCCTCGGTCTCTCGCTCCTCCTGTTCGTCCAAAGCGATCTAGTTTTACAACTTTCTTTGCCTTCAGTTCCAAGAGAAGGTTATCCCAAGGTCCTCCAATCCACCAACGAGATCTTCTCGTCCCTCCCCAGTCTGTCTCCGTGCCTGACAGTAGTCGAACAGAAGCCCATCTCGTCAACCCGTCTTCCATTCCATCTCCGCTTCTCACCGACGAAGAGGAGTATTATTATTCCTACTATACTTCCTTGACCCCTACGTTCCCTTCTCATCCTGCCTCTCCCCATCCAGACTCAGTCAACGTTTCCCCTGCCAAGCGGCTCTCTGTCCGACAACAGGATCTCGTCGGGAATCCGGATTTAGACTCGCAGCATTCTTCCCCGGTTACCTCTCGTTCGCCGCACACCCAAATGCAGCATCCTTATGCGTATTCCACTCCTCTTTATTCGAAACCCTCTTCGAAAATCATCGTCACAGCCCCGTCCCTGCGCCATGCTACCTCTCAACCTCTTCAGCCTCATTCTCAGGCTTTCCACCCCGATATCGGTGCCGGGATACAGGCATCACAACTAGGCCACGAACCATCCAAGGGCCAGTCGCACCTTAAGACGTCAATGTCTACCCCTAACTTAGCTTCCGGAGCAGCGTCAGTCCGTCCCAGATCGCTGATCAGAAAGAGGCCTCCAACAAGATCAAAGGGCCAGGAGCGTTGGTTATCGGCTGAAACCTGGTGGGATGCACTGTTCTCCCCCTCTCCCCGTTTCAAGGTCAAGCAGGCACCACGTCCGCATACAGCTTCCGGCAAAATCGTGCGTGATGTGAGGACACCTGTCGGAGTTGAGTCCAACAAAACCTTGGGAACCACCACAGTCTCTTCCCTGCCATATGCGCGCCCTCGTGCAGCATCTATTTCCTCTGTAGCATCGAACATCAGACCCACGCTTCCCGGACTGACAAGGTCACGGTCCGCAGCCGATCTCATAAACCAACCATCCACGTCTGCCATCCCGCGTGCTGCATTCGAACCTGCACTGGAAACGCTGGTGGACGTACCTACACCGGTGCCCGACCAGGCTCCGGGGAGCGACGCTGAGGTCCCTACCTCGGATCCTTTCCTCTCATTAGAACAGTATGTTCTGGTTCTCTTACGCATTATTCCTATCTATTGACGTCAGAATGATGGACACAGGGTTATTGACGAGGGGGAGGCCTTTGAGCAACAGCGAGCTGAGTGGAAACGACAAGCCTCCAGATCCCTTGGAAATAAGCACACCCGTTCATTCTCGCGCGCCCGTTCTAAGTCTCTAGGCGAGAAGCTTACACGTCCCCACACTGCTGAAAGTCACAAGTCACAGTTTAATCTCGAATTTCTTGCTGCCCGTACGTTACTTGGAAGCCAAAGCACGATGCCAACTGTGCATGTTACCAAACCAGGCAATTCGATATCCCACTCTAAAGCATATTCACACTCCCATTCGCATTCCGCGTACTCTTTCAGTCGCACGTCTCATTCACATGCACACTCTCATTCACATTCACATTCTCTAACTACTTCTAATTCCTCTAAATCATCTCGAAACTGCCCACATCGCGGTCACTCCAGGAATGGATCGTGGAGCAGAACAGCGTTCTTGAAAGCCGGCGCCCTCTGTGGAATTGTTCAAGACGAGTCTTATAGTGCGGAAGAGGACGAACAGGTTCCATTGTCCTCCAGAGTCGATGCACAAGACACGGCCCATATCGGTACAACCAATAATGAGAGCATACAAGATGCGGTAAAGGCCTCTCCAACCCCCCCGATTGGCGAAGTTGGTCTTGCAGTTACTTCCTCGACACCCTCCGAGGCTCGTTTCGACTTCAGTATACCAGGTCATCCCTATGTGTCCGCACCACAACACGAGGAAGCCGACCAGGAAAATCGCTGGTCGTCCAAGTATACGACCAAGTCTTCGGATTATGCGGGCCCGCATCCATCGGCAATCGATTCCAACCTACCCCAACTTGGTGCCGCGAGCAATGTCAGCTTGAGACACCGGCTACCGCCGCGCCCAGCCATTCATCCGCCGATAGCTCCCATTGCCCATCCTTATCGGTCTCCGTCGGGGAAACTCGAGCAAGCGGGCAGCATGAGAAGTGAAGGTACTACGTCGAAGGTAAATGAAGGGCATGTGGTCACGGAACCGGATACGAAACGCGTCGGTTATCCCCATCTTTCTCTCAGTCACGCCGACTTTGCGCAATATGGCGTTGGAGAAGCTCTCGTGTATGCATCCCTTCCACGACCAGTTCTAGAGGCCAAGCAAACCAACATAGAAAGTAACTCTACGCCTGAATCCCAATCACCGCCACCTGAGGCACAGTCTCCTTCACCCCAAACCGTTGCTCAACCAACCGAGGAATTGGATACCTCTTCGCTGGGGATGAACAGTACCCCGTCGGTGACCAACTCGACCATTCAGATGGTTATGTCCGCGTTCGATAATCCTGATGATCTCGACGAGTTCCAGGACCTGTTTTACAGGCCTTCTGACAAGGATCCGAGTGTGGCCATCAGCCAAATGCCACCCGAGGTGCATGGCTCAGAAGCGAGCAGCCCGCTCAGCCATCTTGTCCGCAAACTGAGCGAGGAAGTTCAAAGCCTACGAGGTCCCTCGAGGACACCCTCCGAGTCGATGCGTCTGCAGAGGAACGAGTCGCATGACTACCCTCCAAGCGAGAGTGGGACCAAGTTTGTGTTCTCAGACTTGGTCCGGTCATCATCCCCTCCACCTATGGAATCGCCTTCAATGACACATTTACCCAATCCAAAGGGAAGCGAATCCGCTGCACAGCCCGCCATGATCATCTCAGAAGACTTCAATTCGTCCTATACGACGTCTGCTTTAGATACATCGTTGGGAGATCCCGAGAACGACACGTTTGGTAAGGGTCCTTCGTCTATTATGATACGTAGCCATGCTGACGCGCTGCATATGGCCACAGGATATCCCATCAAGCGTGGTCAATTCGAAGCTGCCATCGCACCCTCCCCTATTCAGTCTCCGAATCGCCTGTCCACCCACCTCTCTATTCAGGAGGACGTCGCGGAAGACGACGCAGCATTTCTGAGCCCTGTGACGAAGCGATATGGGCTACCCTCGCCTACCGATGTCGTGCGATCGAGCTACATGACGACGTCCGATGCATCACGAATGTCGGAGCTCTCCGACTTTCCGCTTCCGCCCAACGTGATACCTGGTGGACAATTTGGACGCATGTCGACTCTGGAGACCTACTTTGAAACGACGTCACCTTCGTCTTCTCCCGAGTCTCAGAATCATGGTCGGCGTGAGGATGAGTCTGAAAGCGAACAGACGGATAGTTATACGGAGGTCAGGATAGATGGCGGGCCTGCTGTCGATGTTCTGGAGGCATTGCGTGCCCTAAGGGCGACGCCGCGGGTGACGAGCTACCAAAGCGATCGGACAACATTCGGTGGGAGTGACGATACGGATCAACTGTATCAGGCAGGTGCTTGATCGCGACGCCTTGTTCCTTGCTCCGGGTTTTCTTCACTTTCTCTGTCTCTCGTTTACAGCTTGATTTGCGAGGTGCTTTCGATATCGATACCGTGCAAAGCTCACTTTTTTTTCTTTGATTTGGAAAGGATATCAAAACGAGTAGTAGAAATAGCTGACCATCGTCTTCATCCGTATAGCATATCGTGCATCATGCATTCTCTTTTTCTCAGAACACCTACCTTGCGACACCCCTGCCACCTTTTTCCTCATTCCTCGTCCCGCGTCTGTCTGTCTATATTCTGTGTTTCCTCGTTCGCTTTTCCCTCGTGTTTTCTTTTCCATCTGAAGCGATTCCCGCCTAGTCCCTAGTGTATCTCTTACCGCCTATCAGTTACTAGTAGCCCGTGTCTCCTCTCCGAACATTCGGATGAACTTGTGTAATCCGATTTGAATCCGTCGTACTCGTTATCGTATCGTTCGTGGCACTATGATCAAGACACCAAACAGATCGTTGTCTGTGTCCTGTGTCTCTGACAACTCGGGCGCGGGCGCTTTCTGTTCAAGATCGCGACATTATGCATTCACATCTCGTGCACAGCACCCGTGTGGAAACAGCGATGCACGCCAACCCTTGTTTCAGATCAGTCCCTCTCTCTCCGAGATCAGATCCTGTCGATGCCGCAGTACCTGCCTGCAACACAGGGCCCTAAACGCCGTCCTGTCACCCCCGATCCGACGACAGCGGTTCCAGCCGCCCGCCGCCATCGGTCGTCTCGTCCGTGTGAAGTCGTCGCAGGTCGAACAGCGGCGGTCGCCCCTCCAGCGATACCCTTCGGCTCTTCTGAAAGTCGGCGTATGCTCGGTCGCGGTCGGTACGCGGGAGGAGTTGGATGGCGGCGCCTGTCGCGTCTGCGCGGGTATCCCCGTGTGTCGTCGATCTGTTTGCAAAGTGGAAGCTGTGCACACACACACACACACGAACGTGAGCGCGCACGGGGCACTGGCGTGGGAGGGAAGGAGGGGACGTACACGGCGTAGACGTTGCGCATGAACGTGTCGCCGAGCAAAAAGTCCATTTCGCGGCTGGTTTTCTTGTGGAGCGGTGGACGGAACGCGTTGACGCAGACGGTGTAGCGCTCTTTTTGGTCAGTCATGCTCACCGGGAGAGTCAACTCCATAGGATCGATCGGGTACGAGACGCCCCTACGCCGCACGGGTAGGGTCGCGGTCGGTTTGCGCGCGCGAGAGAGAGAAGGAGCGACGCACGCAAAGATAAACGAGAGGTTGACCTGTTCCATGCAGGGCACGAACCACGTCTCTCGACCCTTCGTCTTGACGTGTACCGATCCGTCGAACTGGCTGTAGATCGCGTCGACAGCGTCGCTCGGGAGGTACGCCAGACTGGTCCCGCTATCGATGAGTGCGATCGCCTGGTGCTTCTTCGTCCCCTTGACGCCCGATTTGAGCGGGACGCGTTTGCCGTTGACCGACATGGCGTCCATTGCGACCGTCCAGCGGGAAGCGGATGCGGGCGTGACAGGGATCTTGGGCATGGAGGCGATGTCGCCGTAACGGGGGTCGTATTCGCCGATGGTGAGGAAACCGCCTGCGGTCTCTTCACCGCCGTCCGACCGCTCGAGTGCGAGACCGAGGAAGTGGGGTGTGGTGGGGCGTTGCGTGAAGATGTTGGCCATGACGGATTGATCCGACGCGTTCTTGGTCTCGCGCTCCAGGACAGAGAGGCCGTTGAGTCCGAGTCCGAGGATACCTTGGGAACCTTGGTCTTGGGTCTCGACGACGCTGAGGAACGCTTGGTTGTCGACGCGGTAGCCGCCGAACGACACGGGTGCGTATTCGATCTTCCCGAACGCAGAACCGATGCCGTAGGTCAGGTTCACGGTCGTGTTCGTCGAACTGTTGAGGTGGAGTTTTCGGTTGCCAGAAACCCAGAGATCGCTCGAGCCGGTGTCGATGACGAGGGTGAAGTCTGATGGGACACTAAGCCAGACACGGTATGCGAAGTGAGTGTACATACCAAAGCCGCCGACGTTCACATTTCCGGTATACTTCGTGGGTAGAGAATGGAGCGACCGGGAGAGGAGAAGCAGACGACGAACCTGCATGTTGAAGTCATCCTCCAAAGTATGGTTGTCGGATGACCGCTCGTTGGCATTGGGTGTCGCCTTCGCCGCAAACGAAAAACCTCTGAATCGAGTGGAGGGGCCCGTGGCTTCAGTCACGGTGTCGTTGGAAAGAAGGGACGCGTTGCTTGCCAGAAGCACGCTCGAGGAGAGAACGAGGAAAGTAGGTAGATGCATGGCGGATTTGTAGACCGTGACCATAGACAAAAACATTTATATACCCCGCGCCATCTACGGATCCGTTCAAAACGCAACTGCATTTTGGTTTGGGCCGCCGACGAACGAAAGATATGGATGACTTACTGGTTGATATAATAATTGAAATTGGACGAAAAAAAGGCATTGGATGGCAGATTGGACGCCTTTGGATTCGCTGGACCTGCACCGCATGTCCTGTACAAAGCCCCCTAATTCCTCGGAGACGATAAAGCACCTGCCAGTGTTCGGACTCAGTGCCACAGCGATATGTCATTGCGCCTATCAGAATCAGAAGGGGCGTGTGATGATGTGCTTCGCCAAATGCACGATCCACCGATACAACGGATTTTGAGATATTTAGGTCAAGTTTAAATGTGAAGCTATGATAGAGACTGTTGCTAAACTTGAAAAGATTTAAGAATACATGCACACATTAAGTTTTGACACTGAGCAGATATGTCAAACTGAATTTAAGTCATCTCCAAATCCGTTGTGCAAAGAACCGGCCATACTCATGGTTGGCCGACGGATGCGGAGAAGCCGACGGTAACACTATCAGTCGCACCGTGACAGTCATAGCTTCGTGGACCACGAGCTACACAACTTAACCTGACACTGAGGTACACAGCGACCCTGGTATTACGGTAGCCTTAGGACCGTCTTACCCTTGTCGGAGATACGACCATATGGATGTGGTGTTCTGTGCATTCGCTAGTGGTGATACGATCAAGGGTGCTGAACGCCGGCAGAGAAATACCAACAGCCCTCACTCAAATATGACTGTCCACTATACTCATGACTTTTCGCAGGACCACGGCGAATACTGCGAAGTCGAACGAGCTCAATCCGTGCACAGATGACTGAGATATTCGGAGAGGTTGAATTCGACGACGTGACACAACGTGACCTTCCTGTCACTTACTCCCATGTTTTACTGCGCAAGGGCACAGTTTCAGTTGATCTCATGGAATAATTGATGCCACGCCAGCGCCTTGCGTTTTACCCGGACATTCATATTCGCTTTCCAGTCTACCCGAAGTTGCGGCAACATGGGCGCGTCCACGTCGATCTTCCGTTGGGCCGTGGCTGGCATCGCTCTGGTCGCTCTCAAGGTCACCGTTGACAAAGTTCTCTCGGTGCAGAAGGCTTTTACAAGGATAAAGTGCGGTTTGCAGGACCTCTTCCGAGTGCTGCAGGAACAACAGCCTAACTCGAGCTTACGCTGTCCACAGGGATGATCCCGGCCGCAAGGTGTTATGGCTCAGTCCCTTCGGTGCCTTTTCCCTCATGCTGGGGACTATATTCCCTCTGCCTGGTATGGCGGGTTGTCACGGGGCGAAATTTTCGCGTACGTTCTCTTATCACTTCACACTCAGTCACCGTCGTCAACTATACGCGTAGTATACAAGAAATTCAGAGCAACTTCCTGGGCAACTGTCTTGATTTCGAACGCTCAGCAGATATTCTGGACTGCGGACTCCGAGGCTATCAGGCTCATCACTTCAGATCGACACACCTTCCAAAAAGATGTGGTAACCTACGAGATCATCAACATCTATGGCCGAAACGTCGTTAGTATAGAGGGGTCGGATTGGAAACGCCACCGGTCCGTTGTCATGTCCGCCTTCAACGAGGTAGGCTCATTGTTCTCAGTCACTTGTAATTGCGTGTCTCATGGAACTCCAAGGCAAACATCGCACTGGTCTGGTCAGAGGCGCTACAAGTGATGACCGAATGGTTTGAGGAACTCGACGCTGTTGGTCCTGATACCACTGTGGATTTAGTGCTCCCGATGGCGAAGGTACGAAATACATTCTGACATTCGATGAGCTCTGAAATAAATGTGGTTTTTCAGGCGACACTTTGTGTCATTGTTACTGCAGGCTTCGGTAAACGGATGCCTTGGAACACAGATGCAATGGAAGAACTGCCTCCTGGTTGCAAGCTTACCTTTCGGTCTGCAGTTCTTGGTTCAGTCGAGAACATCCTTTTCAGAGCCTTAATCCCAACGTGGTTCTACCAGCTATCGTCACTGATCAAAGTGCCCTACCTTTCCTCACGCGCACTCTTCACTCGGCTTGCCTTCGATGATCTACGGTCCCACATGGTCGACGTCGTAGCGTCTGCTCGTGCTGATATCATGTCTGGCGGGCGTGCGGCTTCGCGGACGTCATTATTACGAAACCTTGTCGAAGCTAACATGAACCAGGACGGGGACTCGAAGAAATTGACTGAAGGCGAACTCTTTTCCAACATATTCGTGAGTATGCGCCCGGGATTGATTTTGCACTACTCAACCATTCCTTTGTTCCTAGGCTTTCCTTCTTGCAGGACATGGTTCGTGTATCATGTTCTGAGGCGAGGACGACAATCTAAAGTTGACGTTGGCCAGAGACTTCCGCTCATACTCTTTGCTTCTCATTTGTGTTATTGGCCCTCTACCCGGATGTTCAACAGAAATTGTATGAAGAGGTCTCACGGGTATGGCCGGCAGATGTATCCGTTGCACAAGTAATGACAGTGAGCTCGTATTCCTCTATTTTCCGAACATGTCTCTAATCGAATACCGACAGAATCATAAAGCATACATGGACGAACTTGTCAGATTTTCTTTCTTGTCGCCCATTGGGCACAGACTAACTGTTTACAAAGGAATATACTAGTGCATGCATTCGCGAAACGCTTCGTGTATTCCCTGCGGAGCCTCGTATTTCGAAGAACGTGCATGCAGATATGGTTCTACCCTCTACCTATTTTTCCCCTGGAACGAAGGAGAACCCATCCGTTGAAACAGGGAAGTTCACATTCGCTGTCCCTGTGGGGAGTGCTGTGGTTATTGAAATATGGGGATTACACATGAATCGTGAGTCATCCTCATCCAAGAAAATTGTGGTCGGTTCATAATGTCTTGCATTATAGCATTGTATTGGGGAGATGATGTTGCAGAGTTTAAACCCGAGCGGTTCATCGACACCGAGTCTTATCAGTGGCCGAGAGATGCATGTGAGTGCGATGATCGTATGATCGAGGTGTCTGCCAGATTCACGAACGCTCCGTAGTTTTGCCGTTCGCAGGTGGGGCGAGGTCATGTATCGGCCAGCGATTTGCATTTGCCGAAATGATCGGTATTCTTGCGAGCGTCGTGCGTCGGTACCGGATACTTGTTCCAGATAACCTCGCGAAAAAGCCTCTTGAGGAACAAAAAGAGGCATTGTTGAAGTGGGCGACTGGTGTCACGTTGACGCCCTTGAACGCACGCGTGAAGTTGTCTCGGCGAGAATGAGCTTTGCTTTAATGTATGTCACCTGATTTCTTCTGCTGTCTCTATGTACCTACCTCGTGCTCTGCCGGAATCTGAGATTTGACGTGTGAGAGTCATCTAGCTTTTCATGGCCGCTCTCATACGTGGAATTAAGTGCAGTCATAATGGATCTGTCGTTTTTTATGTCGAACCTCAGTGGTGTATGTGGGTTTGGAAGGCTTGATCACTTTCAAACATCCAGAGATCTTGAGTGGTTAAAAACAAGCGACAATGAGCACATGATTCGTATGGTATGTAGGACTGGCACGGTGTTGACCACTTCTCTAACCTTGGCGGGTGATACCGCCCTCGGCAAGGAAACATGGGAGAATCCCCCGTGAATGTCAATACGAAATGTACGTTGAGGCGGGGTCTTTGAAAAGTGTTCCCAGAGAGCCAAAACCTCATGCCCATCGAGATTGCGGATGTCGGGTTGAAAAACGCGCGAATTAGACGAGGTGGAAAAACGGACGATGAGATCACGGTGGAACGTACACGTTTCGTGACTCTTGATACTGCTTGTGGGTGAGGTGAGGACAAGCAACATATGGTCGTCGTTGGCACGGCGCAATGTGTCACTGGAAATCCGGAATGATGAACCATCGAAGTTGCCGGAGTCAGAGTCTCTTGATGAGTACTCGCATCAACAGATGGGGGCCTACCGTCCGGTAAAAGACGTCAAGTACTCCAACATTCGCCTACTAGCAAGGGGAGAACAATGGTGCTGAGGGACAAAAAGATCCTGATGCGCTTGCTTTCTGGTCAATGGCTCACGAGTTTCTGGGGAAAGCGTGGCAGTTGGTAACTTGTTCCAAGAAGTTTAAGTTCTCAAGCAAAACATGCTGAGGGATTGAACCGCACTATTGCATGGCAACGATGCAATATGCCTCCTGGATAACACGAACGCTACGAAAGTGAGAGTCCGACAAAATTGGGTATCATCTTTACCACGAACGAAAAGCTTCTGGCTGCAGTGGTGGGGGGCCCGCGGCCTCGACCACGGTGTCGTTAGGAAGATCCGACGTATTGCTTGCCGGAAGCACGCTGGAAGAGAGAGCGAAACGAAACATTTATATGCATCGTGATAATGCACTCCATCGGACCGCATCGGACCGCATGCTGGCGATGTCGAACGCCCACTTTCCGATCATAGAAGCACGCACAATCCTCTCGGCGCCGTCATTTATCAGTTTTGACGTTTGAAACTCTTGAAAAATTTGGGCAAACCTACTAGTGTGGAAGGTGGCGAGCAAACTCGCCGCCATCATGCACGCGTCCACATAGATACGGCCAAGAATCATGATCCTAAGATGGAAAAGATCTATTACAAAAGAAAATTCTGCCTGGATTCCACTGCTCGTAGAGCAAGCTATTGAGGGGCTTACTGGGCCCGAGACAATCTCGTTTGACAGATACGTGTTAGACGGCAATATTTACACGAGTGATCATAGTTTCCCATGACTAACAGGACGGTGGGGGTGGGGTGCAGCACTTGTGATGTCGTTCGAGTTGGGTTAGATTGTCCATAGCTGTTCAAGTTGTTGATTGTCGTTGTTTGTTCGCGTTCGAGTTTTGCCAACGGGTTTTGCCGGCACTACCGGCGGCAGAGCCGCCCCAAGATACTTAGTTCTGTCCACAACACTTACGGCCGGCCGTATGGATGGTGTTCTAGTGCATCTCAGCCATATCGCTGATGCGATCACGGGTACTTGCCCGGCACCCGAGTGACCGTCCACCACACTCATGGGTTTCCGTAAGTACATAAGGCCATCAGTGAACTGGAAAGTGGTTTCGAACCAGTTTCTGAGAAGAAAAACTTTTTGTAGTTCTTTTGATTACCTTTTCTATCGGCTTTTGAGTGCTCTGGTTGGAGGACAGGCCCTCGAAGGAGCACCAAGCGGTAACGACATAAAGTGCACCTTCAGATGAACGGTCGCTACGAACTCGGACTCGCTCAATCTACGTGGGGTATTTGGAGAGGTTCGTTGTCACGCCTTCTTAGTAATCTCCATTGGCATCTCCCATATTTATGGACATATGCTGATCTCATGGAAGTTACTTGCGGTGCCACGCCAGTGCTTGGCGTTTACAAGGACAGTCATGTTCGCTTTCCACAACATGAGCCTGTCCACGTCGATCTTCCGTTGGGCCATTGGTGGCATCTCTCTGGTCGCTCTCAAGGTTACCGTTAACAAAGTACTCTCAGCGCAGAAAGCCTTTGCAAGGATAAACTATGTTTCGCAGGACCTCTTCCGAGTGCTCCAGGAACAACAGCCTAACTCGAGCTTACACTGTCCACAGGGACGATCTCGGTCACAAAGTATTACGGCTCAGTCCTTTCGGTGCCCCGTCCCTTATGCTAGGGACCATATTCCCTAGATCTGGCATGCCGAGTTACCACGGAGCGAAATTTTCGCGTACGTCCTCTTATCACTTCGCACTGTGTCACCGTCGTCAACTACACATGCAGTATACAAGAAATTCAGAGCAACTCCTTTTCAACTGTCTGGATTCGACAACTCAGCAGATCTTCTGGACCGCTGACTCCAAAGCTATCAAACCCATCGCTTCAGATCGACACGCTTTCCAGAAGGATGTAGTAAACTATGAGATTATCAACATTTATGGCCGAAGCGTCGTTAGTATAGAGGGTCGGATTGGAAGCGCCGTCATGTCCGCCTTCAGCGAGGTAGGCTCATTATTCTCAGTCACTTGTAGTTGCGTGTCTCATGGCAATCCAGGCGAACATCGCGCTGGTCTGGTCAGAGGCGCTACAAGTGATGACCGAATGGTTTGAGGAACTCGATGGCGTTGGTCCCTATACCACTGTGGATGGTGCTCTCGATGGCAAGTACGAAATACATTCCAACATCCGATGAGCTCCGAACTAAAAGAGGTTTTTCAGGCGACACTTTGTGTCATTGTTACTGCAGGCTTCGGTAAACGGATGCCTTGGAATACAGATGCAATGGAAGAGATGTCTCCTGGTTGCAAGCTTGCCTCTCGATCTGCAGTGCCCTACCTTTTCCCACGTGCACTCTTCACTCGGCTTGCCTTCGATGATCTACGGTCCCACATGGTCGACGTCGTAGCGTCTGCTCGTACTGATGTCATGTCTGGCGGGCCTGCGACTTCACGCACGTCATTATCACGAAACCTCGTTGAAGCTAACATGAACCAGCACGGGACTCGAAGAACTCGACTGAGGCGAACTCTTTCCAACATATTCGTGAGTATGCATCTGGGATTGATGTTGCACCGCAATCATCCCTTTGTTCCTACAACCTGAAGTTGACGCTTGGTTGCAGAGACCTCTACTCATCCCCTTTGCTTCGCATTTGTGCTATTGGCCCTCTACCCGGATGTTCAACAGGAATTGTATGAAGAAGTCTCCCGGCTATGACCGGCAGATGTATCTGTTGCACAAGTAATGTCAGTGGGCCAGTCTCCTTCTATCTTTCGAGGATGTCTCTAACTAAAATCTGATAGAATCATAAAGCATACATGGACGAGCTTGTCGGATTTCCTTTCTTGCCATGGTTTATAGAGGAATACACTAGTGCATGCATTCACGAAACGCTTCGTGTGTTCCCTGTGGTCCCCTTTGTTTCGAGGAACGTGCATGAAGATATGGTTCTACCCTCTACTTACTTTTCCCCTGGATCGAAGGAGAACCCATCTGTTGAAACCGGAAAGTTCATGCTCGTTGTCCCTGCTGGAAGTGTTGTGGTTACTGAAATATGGGGATTATACATGAACCGTGAGTGTCATCGTCCAAGAAACTCGTGGTCGATCAATGGTGTCTTGCACTGTAGCATTGTATTGGGGAGAAGGCGCCGCAGAGTTTAGACCTGAGCGGTTCATCGACACTGAGTCTTATCAGTGGCCGAGAGATGCATGTGAGTGCGACGATCCTATGACCGAGGTGCCTGCCAGACTCAGACGCTCCGTAGTTTTGCCGTTCGCAGGTGGAGCAAGATCATGTATCGGCCAGCGATTTGCACTTGCCGAAATGACCAGTATTGTCGCGAGCACCGTGCGCCGGTATCGGATACTTGTTCCCGATGACCCAGCGAAAAAAGCCTATCGAGGAACAGAAAGAGGTATTGTTGGAGTAGGCAACTGGTATGACGTCGACGCTCTTGAACGCACGCGTGAAGTTGTCTCGGCGAGAATGACTCTTGCTTGAATGTATACTACCATCTCCATGTCCCTCTACTCTCAAGGCGTATGTGATTTGGGTTGAAGAATTGGTACCAAGATATTTTCCGCCGTCGTTGGTTCCGACATACTCATAGCACCACTACCTCATGTGTCGCAGTTTCACCCTTTGGAGGTACTGTCCTCGGAGTGCATGGCGACTATTACCACGATAATCATCAGTTCACTTCGCTCGTCTGGCTTTGGAGCCTTGTGGTCACGTCTCCGATGAACCATGTGTCCCGTCCTCGAAATCTCTAATTTACGATCGATGATCTGGGTTCTGAAAATACGGGCAAAAAAAGGCTTGGCGTCATCGTGCAAGAGCCCCATCGAGCATTCGCTACGTATACTAGTAGGTATGTGGATGTTTCATCTCTGTTTCGAAGCGGTTGAACCAGAGGACCGCGCGTCATATTTATAACCAATAATGCGAGAATCCTCCAGCGATTTAAATCGATGCTGGTCTTATAAATGGCCTTGAGGCGTAAATGATTAATCCGCGGCCCGCGATGGTCGCTCGAGGTGTCCGCTAGGTCTTGCCGGTCTCACCTGTCAGGCCTAGGTCAGGCATCAGTCAGCGACTTGCATTTACCGAGATCCCCGGTGTTCACGTCGTGTCAAATACAAGATCAGTCAAGGCGGACGACTGTGTCATGTTAGCGCCTAGACCTTGTGTATATGGACCACCTGCTTCCTCCTGACAGTTGTGTTGCTAATTTATTATCAGCCGCATCCAGAATCCGGCGAATTGTGTGATATACATAGAATAATTGAAAACCGTGACACAGTGAAGCTCGTTGGTTGTTGGGCTCAATGATACAAGAGGAAGGGTGTTACCGACTTAGACATAGCTGTCCTGCGTAGTCACATTAATCGACCTTGGCTTCGAGATATGATTGTCCGGATTCTCTAGCAGACTGTTCCCGGGCTGCGCGTGATTGTTCTTCTGTGACGAGGACGATGTCGTGCTTCAAGAGCCGGAACGAACCACCCTTTGGGAATCCGCGCTTACGAGCCTCCTCGTCGTTGTCAACTTGTTCCAATTTCTGTCCAAACGACGACACTCGTGACCAGCTCGACAGCCTTACGGAATGTGACACATACCACGACAAGTGATTTCTTGACTCCGAACACGGCATCACTGGTGATATAGTCACAGCCTTCTGGGTAGAGTGCTGTGATAAGCTTATGGTAACCAGGGGCTTCTACCATGAGATGCAAATGGTTTGGGCGCATGTTATGACGACCTTGAGTGACCAACAATTCACCCACAGGGCCCTTCAAGCGATCATAAGCACTTGTAATGAATCAGAAAGTCCACACAGAACTCACGTCACCCGGGATTGGGTAAGGGCAGGGAACAATAGCGCGGTATCCGAAGCTGCCGTCTTTGGCCGAACGCAATCGCCCACGACAATCGGGGTGGGTTCTGTCGGAGTATTGTGTGTCGTAGTACCCTGGTAACGGCGAGTCATGAGTGCGGGCGAAGAAGTTTGATGGCGAATCGAGGCCATACCTTTGTCGTCTGTTTCCCATGTCTCGATGACGGCATCTGCGATGGGCTCGCCTTCGGTTGTCAGAACCCGGCCCTCAACGTACAAATATTTCCCTTTGCCTTCTGATGCGATTGATCCACCAAACTGGACTGGGGAAGCGATGAGGATAAAGTTTGGATAGAAGCACGCACGCGATGACTCACTGTCCTCAGCGTCTTCGGTGTAGAAAGGGCCCAACACACTGTTCTCCATCGCACCATCAACAGCGGGGTTGTTGACACAGTCGACCAAAGCCGAGACGCCAAACACGTCGGATAGAAGAATCATTTCCTGACGCAAAGGGGTACATGTGTGGCCGACTCGAGTCAAGAACTGGATGGCAGCCATCCATTCGTCCGTGGTGAGGCTATCGAACAGTTAGTCTTTGACGTTGATACTCGGCAAGCGAGACGAACGTACTTGGTCTCCTTGATAAAGGCATGGAGATGCTTGACGAGGTGTTGGAACACGAATTTGTGTCGTCTGGAACGTATTGGGTAGGAGATAAGACGAGAATCGGATAGCTTACGGGTTGGGCGTCTGATTGAGTAGCAATAAGAGGTTCGCGGTTATGATATCAGGGTGGTCTGGCAGCTACGGGGATCACAGTGAGTGGACAATGGGGTTTAAACGTCGAACAAGCTCACCGGAAGAGGGATGCTCGGCGGGGGTATTCCGTTTGAGACGGCGCCCTGGACGGTTGCCTGAGTCTGACCAAAGTCGCCTGAGCTCATTTCGATGGTTATGGATCTAATATGCGTTGGACGGGCGGGACATGAGTGGCTTTATACGAGGTACGTGCTCACGTGCAAAGCATCAGGTGGCCATGAAGATGTATCAGACTCCATCCATTCACAGCTGGCCACTTAGTCATAATGTGGGACTTTGGGTCCTTTCCTGGCGATCCTACTGCGCACAATCCACGATTCTGACAAGATCAATGTTGCGATGGCTAATACATGAGGATTTCACACCACTTCGCCGAGAACCGTTCCGGAGAAACCTGGAATATTTGTGTCGTGGCCGGTCGGAACTGGCCATACCGGGCATAAAGGACATGGCACCCTTGAAGAGGCTCTCGGAGCCGTACTGCCATTACTTTGTCTAGTATGAACTTCACAGCTGCCAGAGCAATCCCTCCATGGTCCACGGAAAGTCGACGTGGAGTCACTAGTCACTCAACATCCTATTGCCATGTCCAAGGCTACAAGCCTATACTAGTGGCCACTGTGAGCGTGGGATAGGTCACTGGCATATAAACAAACAGCGCGGTTCTTGATGTTATCATTGTACTATCGTCCCATGACTGCCGGGATTGGCATCTGGAAGTGTGCCGTATCAGACATCATATCATTGGCCGTCAGTGGCCGTGTGGGAACCGGATTCAGTCCAGTCTCGACTGATAGTCGATAATCATTAATCATTGAGGTTATTCACCATCCAGACCATAGTGGCAATTTCCAGTGCTCCCCAGACTCGGACTCATAGGACGAAATGCACCACTGTAATGTACCGTACATACTTATATTTGGTCCACGAAACTGTGAAACTTCAGCTAGATCGATTGATCCATGAAGTCATCTCCATAAATAGGTGTCTTGTCTACCGTTGCATGTCATACGACTCAGACCGACTCAAGATCCGTTCATGCCACCTTTCATAGCCGTTTTCGCTCACTAAGCCTCGTCCAAAGGTCCCAAATTGATACATATCCCCAGAAGGAATGTAAAGACAGCTACCGAGACTTCCCCTGACCAGAAACCAGACGAGGCCGCCATCCTTTACCGGATCATCGTGGAGAGCGGGTTCGCATTCACCCACCGACCCGGATCGTCTCCACTGATCAAGGATCTACCACGCGCAGCTTTGGACCATCTAGTCGACCATGAACGTTTGAACAACGGGCACATTGTGCCTGCTCGCGTTTACTAGAGACATCATTGCTTCAATGCAAACATATGTTGTTTCACCTCACATTCAAGCTTGAGCTTCTAGGCTAAACAATGGCCCACTCGTAGCAATTTTTGGTCAATCCCATCCATGAGTGCATGCATCGTATGCCATGCACCAGTTGAGTACCGAGCATCCAATAGAAGACGTTGGATTTGTTCGTGTATCGTGACAAGTCCTATTGGACGCGGCGCGACGCGTCTGTTTACACTTGTTTATACAATACGTCCGTCGGGTCTACGAACCTTTATCCTTCCAATGTCTTGATACCCATACGCCTGACTACCTGAAATACCGAGTCGTAATGGGTATTTCGGGTCTTCTTCCACTTCTCAAGTCCATTCAAGTCAACAAGCACCTGTCGGAATTCTCGGGTCAGACTCTGGCGGTCGACGCGTACGTTTGGCTACATCGCGGTGTGTATGCCTGCGCCACAGAGCTGGCCACTGGGAAGAAGACGACCAAGTGGGCTTTCATTCTTCCATGTTTTCCCGGGACTGACATGTTGATACGCATTTAGGTATGTTGACTACGCGATGCATCGGGTTCGACTCCTGCGTCACCATAACATACAGCCCTATGTGGTCTTTGACGGCGGTCCACTTCCTGCGAAGGGAGAGACGGAAAGTGAAAGAAAGCAGCGCAGAGAGGATAACCTCGCGAAAGCGAATACGCTCGCTTCACAGGGTAAACACAGTCAGGCTAGGGAGTTTTATCTGAAATGCGTCGACGTGACTCCCCAAATGGCGTACCAACTCATCAAAGTGGGTGTCGTTATTTCGCATGGGCGTGCTCTGACTTTCTTGAGCAGGTCCTCCGAGCAGAGGGCATCCACTATGTGGTCGCGCCGTACGAAGCCGACGCTCAGCTGGCATATTTGGAGCGCATTGGGATCGTTGACGGTATAATCACGGAGGATTCTGACTTGCTCGTCTTTGGTTGCCGCAGAGTCCTCTTCAAGCTGGATTCAGTTTCAAGCACCATCACGTCTATCTCCAGACACGATTTCGGGTCCGTAACAATCGCTGATGCAGGCATATCGTTACTGGGATGGACAGATTCGCAGTTTCGTGCCATGGCAATCCTCAGTGGCTGTGATTATCTCCCTAGCATACCTGGTATCGGGCTGAAGACTGCATGGATGCTGCTGAGAAAACATCGCACCGTGGATCAGCTTGTGAAAGCCCTGAGACTGGAAGGGAAGAAACCGGTCCCAAAAGGGTACCTCCAGGCATTTAATTTGGCTGAGAAGGTATTTTTGCACCAGCGGGTTTATTGTCCACTTGATGAAAAGCTCGTCTACCTGACGGAAATCACCGTGGAGGACGACATAGATGCCGATACGGAGGCATATATCGGAAGGTGACGATGAGTCATTGATTTCGCGCTCAGCTGACGCTGACGATGATGTCAGCAACTTGGAAGCTTCTTTAGCGAAAAAGTTAGCAGAAGGGAACTTGGATCCGATCACGCTTTTGCCAATAGTGGATATCAATCCAAGCTTTGTGCCTCGCGTATCGAAGTCACTTCCGCTTCATTTTAATCATATCAATCGCCCGAGTACCGACAAAGGCAAAGGAAAGACCAAAACGGAACAAGGGACTGCCGGGCTTTTACACTTCTTCTGTACGAAGCACGTTTCCCTCGTGCTGATCTACCGCTCATCACGCTATAGCTCCTAAGGGACTCTCTCGTAGTAATTCAGTACCCACAAGGAAAGCAGGGAGGAAGAGCGGTAAAAGGACCCTCTGTGGCGTTCTGGATGACGACTTGGCTTCCAAGCGTATTAAGACTGAATGCAACCACTCCGATGTGGGGCGGGGATCGCGCCAAAATGTACCATGTGCCGTAAAGCAGGATCACGCCGCATTCCCCACCCCTGATGAACTACCCGAAGCTTCGAGCATTTTTTCTCAGATGCATCGAGATGACTTCAAATCACATGGAAAGGAGAACATCGATCCAGGTGATCACTTTGAAGATGATCTCGACGAGCCACCTGACCTTACCCCCCAAGAGGACGGATATATGTCGCCGTCTCCTCCACATCTCCGGTTGGCTACCCCCGACCTCTCCTCTCCTATTGGGCATCCCTTCAAGGTAGCACCACGGAGGGATGGGAGCACAGACGATTTCGGTGCTGATATCATTTCAAGTCCTCTTGCGATCAAGCGGCAGTCTCCGTGGTTTCATAAACGCAGTGTGCCACTCCGTGAACCAGCGGAATCGGAGAATATACTCGTTCGCGGAACTCCACCGCCAGTTGAAACAGACATCGGTGGCCCTGATCTTAGGAACATGTTGAGTGTAATGGATGATGTCGAGGAACTGGAAGGCGAGGAGACCTCAGGGACTATCCCCTCTCACTCAGGACCGGGGATCAACCCGGTAGATGCGACGATACCAGCAGAACTTGGCTCAGATACCTGTATACGCGAGTTACAGGTGCAAACCGTGGCAAATGGATGGCGGAACAAATGGGCTCTGAAGCAAGAGCCTCAACCGGACCGCGTGAGTGGCCTCATGGTTCGGTTGTCAGATACTGACTTTCAGCAGAAGTTACCCACGCTTAGACGTCTTGAGACAACCATCACTCCTGATGGCAAACAATCGGGACACCGTTCTAGGTCATGGTCTACGCCACGGAACGCCACCGGACCTCACGTACTTCACGCGACTTTGAACCCTAGAAAAAACCTCCATTTCAATACCTGCCAGAGCTCGAAGCGTGATGAAAGACGCGCGGGCTGAGCGTCGCTGGCACGAACCGGGACGCAGGTATTTGTGTCACATTGGTTTGCGCAGGTCAGGTAGGCATTCAGCGGCCAATAAGAGAGTGATCTAACACTCTTACAGTCGATCTGGATACTAACCGTTGAATTACGCATGGCGCGAATTGTTTCATAGCCGGAAATCAGGCGCAGTACATGGACAGGCGAAGGGAGGGGGCGTAAAAGCCCACGCACGGCTGCGACAGTTGGGAACTAAATTGCTGTACAGATTCTGAGCAAGGAAGTTCCGAGTGATCGGGGTGGGAACTACGATCTGGAAATGCTGTAGTAGTGATGGGCAGGTATAAGACCTGTGTGTCGTATTGAATTATTATGTACTTGAGCTATACTTTGTTCGGAGGTGGAACGACCGACTTTGTGGGCTTGGAGCAATGGAAGGGGCAACTCGCCACGCTGCATTCGCGGAGTTATAAATCCTAAGCAATGCCATGCCGTTCGGGTTGGTACAGCAAGCAGGACACACCATTCCTCAAGAGCTATGCCCGGCCGTCTAGGGTAGGAGAAGACGTAGGTTTGAGTGGCAATAATACCAGCCAATCGCTTTCACGATCTTGCTTCTTATGATGGATCTTGACTAACTAGGGATCGTGGCTTTGTACTGCCTCGCTGATATGTGAAACTTTGTGCCACATCTGAACTCAGGATGTGATGTGTCAATGTCATCAGGGGCCTTCCGCAGACAACCTCGCTTTATCTAACACCCCCTGCTGTTTGCGTTTCATAGGTTGTTAATGAGATGTGTCATTTAGGGATGGATGCCCAAACGGGGGCCAACTTTTCGCTATGTGGTAACACCCGCATGCCAACAAGTTATGGTGCCCCGCTATCCGAGTTCTGCTGGCCGATAGGACTTTCCTCATGTCCTGCTATTTCCTCCTTGCTGCGACCATGCGTCCCGCCATTTATCTGAGCCTTGAAGTAGACTGCGCTTCCCCCAAGTGTCTCGTCGTCGCTTGCTCCAGCCGCCCTCCAAGACATTTAACTCGAGAATAGCGCCGTTTATTACTGTAATATTCTTGCTTTGTTCCGAAAGTTGTGCCCTTTTCCACGGTGAAGATTAAGGGTAGTTTCTGGTAGGTCCCCTCTTCGCCTCGCCCCACGCACAGCGGCCACAAGATGATCTCCTTCCAGATACATTCCCTGGCCCCTCCATGGGTGACTCTACCGCTAAAACTCACTTTTCTGGCCACTCTTCTCGCATCCCCCGTTCCAGACTGCCATCCAACTCGGACGAAGAAAATATTCTTCCCCACCTCTTGGCGCCTCTCCCTTGCGAAACTCAATTTCACCCTTATCTCGGGACAAACGAGAACGCACAAAATATCAGCGTTCAGTTCATGCACTCCTGTGCCGCTCAGGATATCACTCAACTGGACTCTGATATTTTGCCGGCACGCCTCCCATTTCATGACGAGTCCTCTCCCACCACGGCTACTCAACCCATCGCGTATCCAGAGTCCTCTCAGCGCACCACATCGCACACGATGCCATCTTACCCCTGCGACGCATCTGGATTCAATGATTACTCGGCTTGCGACCTTGCAACACTGCATATCGTCGATGCGCCTCTCCATGGGGGCCAGTCGTATAGGAGAGGCTCCTGGGTGGGTAGCACCCTTGTTCATCGTCGAAATCGCTGACAGACACTCCAGCCCTCTCACGCGCAAGTAGAGTATTCCCCCTGGATGCAGTCGCCCCCGAGGATGACCAGGTCCCCAGCGAGCGAACCACCGGAGAGCACCTCTGACGAGTCCTATCAAGACTCCGATGTCGAAGACGTGACCAGGATGTCGCCGATGATGAATCAGTTTCAGATCCAGGCATCGCGGAACGTCGCCCAGTCGCCACATCACACATTCCATGCGCAGGCACTCCAGCCGTCCGTCATGATATTCCAGCTGGCCGACGCGATGCTCCAGCCAGTCGATGACCCTGAGAACCGGCATATGTTGCGTAGTCTGTTGGATATGAACATCGTTGCGGACGAAGAGCCAGTCGTCACATACCGGTCCCCCTCCTCGACCTTTCCATCCTTGTCGATCTCTCCTGGGGCACGGCTCCAGGGTCCTGGCATGCGGTTTCAGCACGACAACAAAAAGGTAACCCAATCAAGCCAGTTCCGCGTGCCAGTGCACTCTTCCAACAGTATCCCATTCCCATCGCCACACAGCCCTGGCAACTCTGGACCCGGCGACCAAAGACCTCCCGGCATAAGGCAGCAAAAAAAGTCGAAAATGCACCAGTGCGAGCAATGCAACAAGATGTTTCCTCGGCCAAGCGGCCTGGCCACCCACATGAATACCCATTCGGGAGCTAAACGTACGCGTCATTTTTTGTGGGCGCGTGTCGTCATGGTATTACATGCCCACCTGACCTTGCCTGTTCAGCCTACAAATGCATTGTAACGGGTTGTGACAAAAGGTTTGCCGTACGATCGAATGCAAAGCGGCACCTACGCACCCACGGGATAAACCCATCGTCCGCCGACATGCTTTCCCTTCCTCGCTTCAAGGTTGGATTCGAGGAGCCGATGGTAACCCAGGTCCACGATGCGGGGAGGCAGCCGTCAAGGTATAGATGGATTCCTCCCAGCCTACCGCCCCCCGAACATGCGCGGTCTCGTCAAGGCTCGTCGCCGTCGGGAACAGGTAGCGGTCTACGCCCAGGTCTCTCGTTCCAAAGTAGTGTGTCGTCGGTGACATCGTCTACGTTGTCGAATGGCTCCGACGATGATTGCGACCAACCTGCGTCTTCGAACGTCACTGATGCGCATCGGTACCAGGGCGATTTTAGCGGGGACACTGGTGACTTTTCCGGAAGTTGTTCGAATTATGGGAAACGCTCTCGAGGGGGTTGAGCAGCCGACCCCGAGCGCACGTTATCGTGATGGGCTTCGGTGGTCGATGCTCGTTGCACAGTGTCGGATTTCTTGGACCCTAGAATCATCATAATTTAGATTCTAGTTTGGCAGGTGTCTCTTGTATGGGAAGTCATAGATGACAGGCTGCATCGCTCTCCGAGTATAATTCACTGTATTTATCACGACTGGTTGCGTATCACATTTATCTTGGGACCGTAGAGTACACGATTTACAATGCCGACGGGTATATCATACAACTCTGGAGTGGCGGACGTGTCGGCATGTTTGAGGTACGGATTAGGTGTGGCGAGCCCTGGAAGATGACCCTTGCTGTCTGAAAAACGGACTTAGCATGCAATGAGACCGCCATTTGGACAAGGTGCTCACCGACGATCGCACAAACATCGGTAAATGAAGGGGTATGGGCAATTGCGAGGGAAAAATAAACAAAGTACGTCAGGAGGACCAGGACGATGGAGTATGCGGGTAGAAGCAACGACCATTCGCTGTCGTCATGTTTTGTTATCCCCTTCGAGACATGGATATGAATGGGACGCACCGACTTGGATACCACTCGACACCTAGCCAGCGAATGTATTCGTCCGGCAGGAGTGCCCAGAAAACATAGACGACGAACAAGACGGACGTGGATGACAGAGCGACGAATCCATAAAATTCGGGTGCACGGCTGCGGTGTTCGCGCGGGGGTTCGTTGGGAGCCCGTGCGAGGGGTGCGACGGGCGATGTTGGCTCTGTTCTCTGAGTGTTTCGTTGCATTTTTGTACTTTGAGATGTTCCGGTTTCCCAGATAGTGTGGTCAAAATTCAAGTTGTATGGTCGAGTTCGCTTGAGGGAGTCAGCGCCACTCTACCAGTGTCTCTTCTCAGTGATAGGCTGTGCCAGCAAGGGTTAGTCGTCTCAACGAACCTTGACGGATTTGCTAGTTGCTTAAGGAAGTCGGCGTCACAAGGTGCCAAGTTGTGAGCCAATTTACCGGGTATCTGCTGACTTTTTTTGCAGCCTTTCGTCACGATCCGCCACGAGTCGTCTCGACTCACGCAGGAATCGAGCCAGCTTCTGCAAGCATTTTCACGCCTTCAGTGTCGTCGATGTCGATCAGTGCGGTGCGCTCCGCCAAGAAAGTACTTCGGTCGTCCATGACCAAGTCGCTCCGCAATCTCACGCAGACGGAGCTGCAAACTCAGTGTACGTCGTCTCCCCGTCGAGTTCGGACGACTGACGGACGCAGTATACGATTAGCGGAGGCGATCGTGAGCAAGGTCGTCGCGCTCCCGGCGTTCCAGCGCGCCAAGGCGATTAGTTGCTACCTCAGCATGCCCACGGCGGAAGTACAGACGGCGGCGTTGATATCGACTATCCTGGCAGACAACGGTAGGAGGTTCATACAACCCTGAATCTGTGTCACGTTTAACCGCAAAAGGCAGGGAAAAAGTTGTTCGTGCCGAGCCTTGCGTCCAAGGATGGGGAGATGGATTTTGTGAGGTTGTATGATGACCAGGACCTACAGACACTCCCTACCGGCCTATGGGGTATCCCTGAACCAACGGCAGAATGGGGAAACGGGAAGCGGCAGAGTGGTATGTGTGCAATGTGACTTGATCGACTATACCTCGTTTCGACTCATCGATGGCCCCAATCTCGCTTCTCTCGCCAGTCTCGGATGTGTCCTGCGAAGACCTCGACTTGATCATCATGCCAGGTACGTGTTTTACTGTACAGCCCAAGGTGGTAATTGAATCACCCCTGACCCATTGGCAGGCGTCGCGTTTGATTCATCTCTATCACGTTTAGGTCACGGTAAAGGCTATTATGACCGCTTCGTCTTTTCATATGTAGGCGCCGCCAAACGACCGCGACCTCTTTTAGGTAGTTCATATTACGTTCTCGCAATACCCAGCTCACACAGACATGTCAGTCGCATTGTCCCTTCAACAGCAATTGCTGGAGGCAGGGCAAGTTCCAGTGACGGACCACGACTGGAAGCTAGATATGATCATAACGCCGGAGGAAGTCGTCATTTCGAAATAAAAGTTCGTGATCGAATAGCTTTTGCCGTTCTGCAAGGAATTCTCCATTCCATGTCCGCTATGAGTCTTCCTGGATTGCTCCACCACCAATACACTGGAACATTACACGGTAATTGTACCCGTCAGCGCGTAGTTCTCCTGTGTGGTGTCATCTGGACGTTGACCACTCGGGCTGGAGATAAGGCGTACGGTGCTAGAATGCAATGAGCAACGACCCTCATGGAGGTGGAGTTACATTACCCTGTCACTCTTGAATGTGGCATAATCACTAGACGATATGATCGTCCGGAAGGCAGGTAGTCGGGACCTGGGTTGACTTCGTTCAGCGAGCAATCTTGCATTGATTAAGAGATAGGAACCTAGCTGGGGTATCATTATAGCTTTAGTTCCAGTGTTGAAAGTGGTAGCTGATCCGTCAGGGCTGAGCATCTTGGTGGCCATTTGTGAGGTAACGACGATCTGCTGGACACGTAAGCACCTTGCATTGACGGAGAAGCACGTTCGCCAACGGTCAAATTATTTGATACACATGCCTGAAGGAGGCTTTGTCGGATGACACCCAATAGTGCCGTCTTCTTTGACGGAAGGAGGTCTGGATGCGATTGGAAGGGAAAAGAAATGGAATTCAAAACAAGCAATCCGGTCTTCCATCAATCAGTTCGCAATGATGCAGCAGGCTGATTGAAATACCCACCGTTGGACGGAGTTCCGCAAGGAGGTTGTGCGCAAACACTAAAAGGTCCGGTAATGTATGAAGTCGAGCATAGCGTATCAACTGTTGTCTGTGATGTGGAGCGGGACCTGTGGGAGGAGTGCCGACTCGTTCCCGCTATCAAAGAGAACACAATTACCAATTACCTGCAAGCACGTCGGAAATGGCCTTGGGAGTGGTCATGCTCTGCATATCTAACATGCGACGCCTGAGTGTCGCGGGAGTGGGAAAATCACGAGACGAATCACCAACGAATATGACACCTTCGTCCGCTTGTGCAAAAACCCGTACAAAGTCCAATGCAAGGGATTCCTTGAAACTGCCGGGGGGACCAGATATTTCCAATATGTAGCCTCGTGGAAGTCCACCTCCGAGGATCTTATTCACGGCGGAATAGCTACATTTCAAAATGCTAGGGCGAGACAATGAGGCCACCGACTGGCTCAAGGGTACCGCCATCTCAGTTTGCGTCGCGCTAATCAACGCTTGAGAATCGGCAATATTGATACCGAGTTCTTGGTAGCGTCGCCAACGTGGAAAATTAAGCCAAGCAATGCATGGTGGGCGCAACTTTGCACACCTTTGGACAGGCCTTCTGCCGAGGCACCGGAGAGTTCGTCAAGTGTTTCATACCCTGCACGTCTCAGGGCGACTTGCGTGGATGGGGGAAGTGAGGTACAATAGAAGAGGCTCTTAGACATGCCTCTGCACGTGGGATATAACCTGAGATATGGATAAGAGGCCTAGACCTGACGAGACACCTCACCTTTGCCCGCGGTCAACGTCGCTGGCGGCAGTCAGGAGGCAATAGATCAAGATTGTTGATGACTAAGCAATGTTTTGGGAATCGCTGAAAAAGTAATGGCACGTGACCTCGACGCGTACGATATATTAGGTCGAGTCCGCCCAAACGAGTTCTTGCCTGCTCTTGTTCTCGTCGTACGCCCTTTAATCAGTCTCGCTCACTTTCTTCTTTACATCACTGTATTATTTTTTTGGATTCGCTTCGTTCTTCTTTGTTCAGCAATTCTAGAAAATGGACCGCGACACACGCTCAGATGTCCTCGGCAAATCAACACACAGCGGTAAGCCCTTGTCTGGTACATCTATGAATGAACTACCTACGTAACAACACGACGTAACAACACGAAAAGCTAATGTAAAGGCGCGTGGTGAGGAGACGCGGTATTTAGTCCAAAACAATGAGCTTATCCTATCGCTAGGCCCGCCACGACAACTACAGGATCGCTCAAAAGAATCGACGGCGCATGCCGCGGATCCGGAAGACACCAAGACGACGGACTTCACACCGTGTGGAGACAAACCTTTCCCCAGGAAATTGCAGGAAGACGTCATTCGGAATGCTGAAATCCAACGGCATGCGCCAAGCTGTTCGTCTCGTTGAAACTGACTCATATATGCGCTTTAAAGTTCTGTTCTACGTTCTGTTACGTCTGCTCCGAACCCGCGTTTGCCCTTTCCCAATGGGGACTCGCGTCGGAACCTCTACGTGCTTGGCTTGCCATTCGACCTCACAAAGTGAGATCTGACCGTCTGTACGAGTGCGCAACCTCCACTGCCATGTTCATCCCTAGGTCAGAATTCTCCAAGCTCTTTGAACCATATGGAATTGTGACACACGCGGTCATCCTGGCTACGTTGGACAGCGCTTCCCGTCGGCGTGGCTTTGTTGTAATGGCAACCAATCAAGAAGCCAAGGCGGCGATGGATGCTTTGTCGCGCACACAGATAAAGTTCTCATTTTTTTTACTTGCAATGGATGTCTATTGATATTCTTTGCAGGGGACACGCGCTCGATATCTCGTGGGCGGTAGTCCAGCGTTCCCAAGGTAATGTCTTACAGTACGATTTGGCATTGCCTAACCAGTTTCCAATATAGGTTTCTTGGACGGAGCAGATCGTACCATGATGCTCGCCGTCTCCACGCCTGCCTCTGAACCCGAGGCGCCTCAGCCAATTTCTGTCAGCACGAGGGACCATACAATTGGTCGCTGGGGGCTTACTCACATACCGACCTCGAAATTGATGGTGTCCAATCTATCGACCATCCTGTTCACACAGATCTCAGACTTGCACCCACTCTTCTATCCGTTCGGGCCCATTAAAGACATGAAGATTCTCGAGTCGGCTTCCGGATCCCTGGACACAACCGTCACAGCCATGGTTGAATATGTGAACGCATCGAGTGCCCAAGAAGCGAAAGAGGCGTTACAAGTTCAATCGTATGCCGGATACACTATCGAGGTACACTACGTCTGCGACACAGGTGCCCCGACCCAAACAAGCCCTCCGTTTCTCTCTGGACTGCATTTCGTGCATGGAAAGTTCCCCGATCCCGCTCTCAATCCATTTGCCCTCCCTTTCAACACCAGCTCACGCTTTTCTATGGGAGGTCCTACGCATAATTTTCGTTATAGTTTAGCAATCCCAGGTGGACCACCTAGCGACGCCCCTCTTGCTCCGCAACCTTGTCCAGCGCACATGAGGTCTTATATAGCCGAAGCCATCTCTAGGTCCAGTTCTGCAACAAGTTCGACGTAAGTAGTTATGTTAACGTCTACAATTCTCTCCCAACGCTGTGTTAGCTGGAGCCACGATAGCCATACCCTCAGACCTTCGCGTACACCGCACTCATTTCTCGGGCGCGCCAACACTTATACCCCGTATGCTTAAGATCATCACCATCATTCACGCTTCGTCGAGATGGTGTCATGCTCGTCTCGATCAATACGAAAACTCGCTTTACATTTGTTACGCGATAACCTTTCAAGTCCGATGCTGTTTCCACCCCTGTACCACGCCTTTTGGTGTGATGATATGGGATCATGTATGTTCTTTTGCATAACCTGTAGACTATGCACTTGTAAAAACCGTTGTACCCATTATTGTATGTATGCTCGTATAATTCTGGAATCTGGATATGTTTCAATGCGAGGCAGCTTCTGGTACGTTACACCGTGTCCGGCTCGCAGGTATTTCAAAAACGTTGGGACCATCAATATTTCAGTGTCAATGAAGACCTGTCACTCGCCAAGTCAAGCCAACGCCAGTACCAGGCTGTCGTTCATTGATAACAAATTTGCAGGAAAGCAGGCGAAAGCGACCATGCATGTCAGCATCTGTCACAAAAGGTAAACTCTACACGAAAGAATTTGCACTCTTTGGACCACGTCACAAATAAATACCAGAAAAAAAGTTGTGTCTCCTTTGACCGTCCGTATGAGCATTCCGCGAGGGTAGTGTAATGGTAGGGGAAGAAAGCGACGAGAGCGGCCGAATTAACTCGTCCGGGTAACATACGTGCCCATAGTCGAAACCGAACGCAACGCATCAATAACATCAGAAGAGGTGAGCGAGAAGCGTGAGGACGAGGACGCCGGCGACGAGGATGGCATGTTGGCCGTTGACGGCGGAAAGCACGGTAGCACCGTTGATCAAGGTCGACGCGTTGGAGAAAGCGATGGACGGCGTGTTCAACGACGAGTTAGCGCCGTAGACGTACGAGGTTACGTTGGGACCAGGCGTCGAGGTGTCGTTGCATTCCACAGAGACAGATTGATAAAGGGCGTAGAAGTGGCCTGGGTGAACCGTGAGCTTCGCGTTGAAAACGTAAGGAGGGGCAAACATACCGGCATCGGTGTAATCGGGGTCACTCCAGTTGATCATACCTCCAGCCCATTGAATAGTGCCTTCAGGCTCGGATGGGATTCCAGCAGGCCAGAGACTGGATCGAGAGTGAGGTTGAGTCAGTTAGTATGTTGGTAGGACTCTACCTGAGTTGGACGCGGCTGGGAGTGTTGGGGAATTGCATGACACCGGTGGTTTTGTTAACACTATCAGAGGCCAGTATGGTGCGCGTCACGTTGCCGTCAACGAGGAAGGTCAAGGAATCAGGTTGCCAATCAATCTAACGGCAGCAATCTTAGCATCACATGAAATAACAAGTATCAGCAGGGACGCACGGTATAATCATGCCAGTCAGCAAAGGTATCTGAGAGGCCGGTAGCCGTGACACCGTTGGTAACCGAGGCTGCGAGGGAGGTTTGTGAATGGAAATGAGGAAATGGTTAGCGAGCTTACGAATGATACCTTGCCAGAAATAGTTAGTCTGGCCTTCGGTGGTGTGATTACCGGGGAACTCCCAATCGATTTCGTCTTTGACACTACTCATGGTGATGAACGCGGTGACAACCCCAGCCCAACGACCGGTTTTCACTGGAGGTGTGAGTTAGGGGCAATGGAGGAAAGGGTCGGAGTGGGGGTACCTCGAGCAGTGATTTTGCCGTAATGAACGTAACGAGTGGAAGACAGCAAACTCCCACCATTTTGCTGGGTAAGAGTGAGAGCGACGGCAGCCTCTCCGTTTGAGGTTGTGTTGAGGACAGAACCTTGCTGGAGAACCCAGTCTGCAGAAAAGTCGGTCGCGTGACTTTGGTTTGGAGAGGTATCGGACGTACCATACTGGCTTGCATTACCGTTGAAGTAGGTAGAGTTAGACAGGATGCGGGAGGTGTCAGAGAGCGTATACTAGACATCGAATGTGAGCAAGAGACCTGATGCCACACAGCGTTTTTCTTACGTTGCCAGTCTTGCATACGGGCATAGGGGCGCAAGAGGTGAGAGAATGAGAACTGAACGGGTCACAGCCTCCTAGACAGTACTATTGGGGTTGAGCAGGTGGGATAGAGAGAACTGGGCTGGACTGACGTAGCCACTGCCACAAAAGCCATATTCGCCTGAACGTTTGTGATGAGTGTACATGTTAAAGGGGTACGAGGCAACGCACTGCAGCAGGGGTAGTCGGACGAGCAGGGGTTGGTGATGTTACTGTGATCGACAATTAGCCCTAAATGGTGATAAAGGGGCAAAATTGTACCAAGTTGCACCCTGAGCCGCGAGTGCGATGGGGAACAGTGAGACAAAGGCGGCAAGGAGGGCAAGCATAAAGGAGAGTGGGTCGAATGAACGTGGAGTGAGTGGTAGAATTGAACTACCCTTCGATTAAGTGCACACTCCACGGAATGTTTTGCGGATGCGGCTAAACGTCGCTTAATCAGGTAAATTCACACAACTTTGACTTCTCATGTAAATTTTCCTTTTTTGGATGGGATAAACATGCCACAACGCGCTAATAGCATGATCACCGCGTCGGTGTCGTGTCGCGTTAGACTTCCACAATGTCCTCAGAGAAGCGCGTGTCCTCAGAGAACATGAAGCAAAAGAGTCTTATAAATTTCTTTGGGAAACCTACAAAATCAACCTCGTCAAGAACCAAGTTGGGTGTGGGCTCCGTGTCATCCGACGTCGAGAGCAACGTCAAAGACACCCCTCCGACAAGCGATCCCATTGACGTGGACATGCTCTCGGACGAGCGACATGTCAAATCTTCACCCAAGGTCAAGCCCGTAAGCTTGCTATTAATAGACCTTTCCCACTCCATCAGCTAAATTTGCTTCCGCCGTCAGACGCGCCAGAAACGCAAGCTCGTCATCGCGGATTCGGACGATGACCAGGATGGGAATGCAATTTCCATCAGCAAATCTTCCGTGTACCATACTTCATCTCCCGAGTATCATGCCAGGTCGTCCCCTTCTCAAGGTTAGTGTCTCATGGTGCCTTACCAAGGGTGAACCTGATGTGTCATATTTCCCAGGTCGCACCAAGAAACCGCGTGTGGAGGTGCTGTATTCTGACGAGGAGCAGGATGATATCCCCACATTTGGGACCCGGTTGTCAAGGTTCAAAAAGTCTCCGACAAAACGAGGTGGGTAGTTGTTCACATGCTCTACCGTTGCGTCACGTTTATTTTCTCTTCCAGCATCCTCCAGCACTCGAGCCGACGATGACGACTTCATCGTTCCCGATGAATCTGACGAAGAACCCCGCGGACGTTCTTCATCTCGTGTCTCGTCGCGGAGCAATACCTCTCGTCAATCCTTTGGGCGTTCCTCTCATCATGACACCGAAGATGAAGACGAGGATGAGGACAAGCCAAAGCCAAAGAAGGTGGCTCGCGGACGTCCCACAGTCAAACAAGTCTCTGCCGAGAATTCGAGTACCGGCAACGGAACCTCCCTTTTCTTGACTAAGGCCGAACGGCGCGCTCAGGAGAAAAAGACCGAGAAGAAAGCTGCAGAGGATCCGTTTGGTTTCTTAGTCGACGTCAGAGACGTAAGTTCTTCCCCTGGTGCCTTGTGTCACCTTACGTCCCCCCTAGAAAGATGGCGTACGTCCAGGGGAGCCTGGATACGATCCCCGCACTCTGTACATCCCTAAGAAATCGTGGGCGGAATTCACACCATTTGAAAAGCAGGTTGGTTCGTTTCGGTGACATGCATACATCTATTCTAATAACAACATTCTCCTAGTTTTGGGAGGTACGATACTGCGATGCTTAGTCCTGTGCATGCGGTGATGCTTATGTTTCTAGATCAAGCAAAATCACTTTGATACGGTATTCCATATTTCCTCTTGCATCTTTCCGAGTTGCTGAGTTGTCCTTCAAGATTTTGTTCTTCCAGAAAGGGTACGGTGGTTTATTCCTCTTGTCTTAGATTACTAATTCCGATTATCCGTGTACAGAAAATTCTTAGAGGTGCGTATGGGACGCGTGGAGCACTACCCCAGCTCAAGTGTACGCAGTTGTACGAAGAAGATGCACGTATTGGTCACAGGGATTTTGATTTGAAGCTCACTCAAAGAGTGAAGATGTCTATGGCGCGTATATTCCTCGTAAATTCCCGTGTCTTCATAAATATACTCTACAGGTTGGCGTTCCTGAGACATCCTTCAATTTTTGGGCTGCGTAAGTGTTACATTAATGGCGCATATACTCACTGAAGAACCATTCGGGATATAGCAAGTTCCTTGGAAAAGGTAAATACCGACTGTATCTAGTCGTCCGAGTGGCTTATTCCAAGAATAGGCTACAAGGTTGGTCGGGTTGATCAGTCTGAGACCGCTCTTGGTGCAGAAATGCGCATGGCCAAGTCCAAAGGTAAACCTACTGACGACAAAGGCAAAGATAAAATTGTGCGCAGGTATGCTGTGTGACGCTACGTCACCCGAGATCCTATTGAACTACCGACAGAGAGCTCAACAAGGTTTATACCAATGGAACCCTCATCGACGAGGAGCTCCTTACGGACGAACAAGCCGGTCATTGCATCTCCATTCGTGAGGATGTTGATGCCAAGAATAGTAGCTTTGGTACCTGTGTGTTGGACAGTGCAACGTCGCAGTTCAACTTGAGTGCCTTCGAGGACGATATTTGCTTCACTAAATTGGAGACGATGATCAGGCAGCTGCGGCCTAAAGAGGTGATCTTTACAAAGGTGAATATTTTTCCTTCCACGTCTGCCATCGACGTTTTTCTGATTGCAATGAATTCCGAAGGGCAACTTATCCGTGCCAACAGTACGCCTTCTGAAAGCTATCTTACCGTCTTCGTGCCTTTGGACAAGCCTTCGCGATGTCGAAGGCTTTACGTATGAGCAAACCTTCGTAGAGTTGAACAAAATGTTCTCCGGAAATGAGGATACATCTGTGGAAGAGGATGGCTTGCTCAACGAGGCCGTACCGTCTACTATCCGAGACATGGCTGGTTGTCGGCCCGCTATGGAGGCGCTTGGAGCGATGGCGTGGTATCTCCGCCAACTCAATATCGATAAGGAGCTATTAACCATGAAGAACTTCAATATCTACGACCCCATGAAGAGAGGACGTAATTTGGTTCTGGATGGCCAGACCCTTAGTCATGTCGAGGTGAGGAACAAGGGTCGGCTTCGCGCGACAAGCAGCTCACGGCGTTGAACAGGTGTTACAAAATAATGAAGGCACAGATGAGGGGTCACTGCACAAATTACTGAGCAGGTGTATCACCCCATTCGGTACGTTCTTTGTTGCTTTTGGTCTGCCCATACTTCGATGTAACACCGGCCGGGCAGGGAAGAGACTCTTCAGGATATGGCTTTGTGTTCCTTTGCGTGATGTGAAAGACATCAATGATCGGTAATTACACGGTCTCGTTAGGTTTCGCACTCTTAATGTCCGTTGTCTTTTGGCAGACTTGACGCTGTTCAAGAGTTGATTAATGATGGGGCATTCGAGGAGGAATTCACTAAACTGGTGAAAGGGCTTCCTGATCTCGAACGCATTGTTTCCCGCATACATGCGAAAAACTGCAAAGTGAAGGACTTTACCAAGGTGCTTTCTGTACGTGAATCATGCGCCACCGTCAAATCTGCGGTGTTGATGTGATTCTCCAGGCGTTTAGGAGGCTCAACGAAGGTCTTGTAAGCCTGGCGGGTGATTCCGAGTCTTTCGCGTCCAAGACGATACTGGGTTTGTTGCGATCCGCGCCGGATCTTACACCACACTTGAAGAATGTAACATCACGGTTCGAAATTGACAAAGGTAGACACCGTGAGTTCTGTGATGTCGAATTCTGATCCGTTCCAGAAACGGATGAATTACTTCCTGTGGACGGAAGGGATGAGGTTTATGACGGTGTGATGGAAGAAATCACGAACTTGGAGAAGGAGCTTGATGGGCAGTTGAAGAAGTTTGAGAAGAAGCTGGGGTAAGTCCAATATTCCATGACGGAGCGATCTTCCTCACTTTTTTTTCTAGATGTTCTTTGTCTTGGTGGCATAGTGCCGTAGGAAACAAGGCGGGTGTTGATTATTGTGTTCTTGAAGTTTTATTATTAATGGGGGACAACAGGAAATCTATCTCGTCCAAACGAAGGCTAACGAGAAAAATATTCCTGATGACTGGGTAAGGAGTGGCGCCACTAAGGTGGGGATTTTACTACTGTGTTCTGCTGGTCATTGAGCATGTTTAGGCTGCCAAACGCTGGGTCGTGCCGTCCTTGCAACCGACTGTCCGTGCATTGAAAGAAGCACGCGAAAACCGCACCACTGCTATCAAGGAGTTCAAAGGGCGACTCTACGAGGAATTTGACACCGACCGCGGAGTGTGGCTTCGAGCTGTCCGCATTCTCGCCGAACTAGATTGCCTACTCTCGTTAGCCAAGGCCTCGGTCGCCATTGGCGAACCTTCTTGTAGACCCGAGTTCGTTGAAGGAGACGCAGCACTTATCGAATTCATAGGCTTGAGACACCCCGCATTGGCGGAACTCAAATCCAATTTTATTCCCAACGATATCAAGCTCGGTGGAGATGTGGGCAGAATTGCCTTGTTGACAGGTGCATCCAAACTCATGTCGCGACTGTATGATGCTAATACCCGACCGCAGGACCGAACATGGGGTGCGTGATCACAGGATACTGTTTTTTTCTTGCTGTCATACTGACTGTTTGTCTCCGTAGCGGTAAATCTACGGTGAGTCTACAAGAATGGTACCGGATCATAAATTGAATGTTTTCAGGCCATGAGAATGACAGCAGTCGGCGTCGTAAGGATAAGTTTGTCTTTCAGTGAAAGAGAAACTGACTGGTACTGTTCTATACTTAGATCATGGCACAACTTGGAATGCGTGTCCCCGCCGAATCAGCCCGGTAGGTCGTAACAGCATATCCTTGTAGCTCCTGACTAATCGACTAATAGGCTTTGTCCGGTTGACGCAATCCTGACGCGTATGGGAGCGTATGATAATATGTTTTCGAACGCGAGTACTTTCAAAGTTGAATTGGATGAATGGTGAACTCGCTGTGGATCCTCATGAAAGGAATCGGCTGACGCATGCATAGCTGCAAAATTTTACGCGACGCGACTCCCCGGTCACTAGTTATTCTGGATGGTACGGTGAACAAATACATTAACTTATCGTGCTAACAATCTGTCTAGAACTGGGTAGAGGGACTTCGACCTATGTGAGTTTTCTCCTTAATGCCGGGAATGCAGTCGATGCTCATGACCTGTAGGATGGGATGGCAATTGCGGGTGTAAGGAAATTACTCTCCAACACTTTCTCTAGCTGACAGATCAATGGACAGGCTGTTTTGCATGAACTTGCTACACGCACACTTCCACTCGCGTTCTTCGCCACCCACTACGGTTCACTCACTGACGACTTTGCGTATCACCCGAACATCAGGAACATGCACATGGCGACAAGTCTTGACGACGAGCAGCAGAAGGTAGGTCTCCGTTCCTTTACACAGGTTCCACGCTCATCAATCCATGTACAGCTCGTCTTCCTTTATAAACTTGTTGATGGCGTCGCTTCTTCCTCGTTCGGTACCCATGTGGCTAGCTTAGCTGGGGTACCCTCCGAAGTTATCTCGCGAGCAGAGGTTATCTCGGAGGACTTTGCAAAGCAGTTCAAAGCCCGGATCGAAGGCAAGAAGAAACAGCTTGCATCGAAACTTACTCTTGTTGCGCAGGCTGATTTCAAATTCCTGTTATCGCTGGCGAACGGGGAGTTGAAGCTCCCAGATGATCCGTTCAAGAAACGCGAGTTGTTGGGGATGCTGAAGGGCAGTGTGAGAGCCTACTTGTCGTGAATGCCATTGGACTTTCTTTTCTTCTGCTCATCCCGCTGTCTTCATGGATGGATTGATATCTTACCACGTTACTAACATCAACCACTGTTTATACCTCATACATTCATGTGCTATATTTTACAGACAAATGAAGTGGATCAGACGGCATTTTTGGCAATATCAGCCACTGATTGATTCGGAGACGAGTCTCACTTGCGGCGTGATCTGATTGGAGAATCCAGGACAGACACCGGCCAGGTGCACGTTGTGAACGATGTTTGCGAGATCTGTTCAGCCCGACCTCGTTTCGCTGTTCTCCTCTACTGGCAGCGAACCCCTGGGTTTGTTCTCGTTCCACGTCGATGTCGCTCTGCCCTCTGACTCTTTCATCCAACTTCTCAATGACTCGACTTCCCTTCCCGCACCACCCGCACCAGCCGCTCTCATCACGGCGCCCTCCGCCTATCGTGATCAGCACGCGGATACCAGCCAGGGGCATCAACTGAACCAAACCGTTCTCCACATCCAATCTCCGACTCTACGCAAGACGTTTATTCAGTGTCCCCCCTCGGTGCCGCTCGCCCACGCATCTCTGGAGCGCGGCATACTCGGACTTAAGCACAAGTGGTTACACATCCAAGTCCGTCATCTGGGCAGAGACTGGTCGTTTGAAGTTGGCATCGTCGACAAGGCGGGAAGACATGGTGTCGTTCGATGTTCCACTTTCCAGGTGCCCTCCTTTTTTTTTTTTTATTTCTCCCAAGTCGTTCCCGCTCCGTTTCACTCATGGGTGAATACTGCTATCTCTAGAAAACCCCCCGGCTGGTACGCCATCGCGGTGGGGCGTCCCCGATACTCCACCTCCCGCTCTCATTTCCGCCGTCCTCGTCGAGCCCTCTAACAGCATGGTCCACTATCACGCTTAATCTCGCGAAATTCGTTCCCCAGTTCGCTTCGGTGGCGGCACACATCCAGACCGACTGCCACGACCGTGATGGCCTTTATGAGAACTACTTCCCTGGACCGGTGGCGGAGATTGGAGAGCCGTCTTCTTCTGCTTCTGCTTCCGAATCGTCTTGGAATAACCAACTCCTCCCCTTGCCCAGTGGGACGTACTCTCATCTCGCGTTCATAAAGATCTATGCGACTTGTCGCTTACGAAGGATCTGGTTGAGCGAATCCGCTCCTATCGCGAGAATGCCTTGGGAATTCGAGCTCTACGGAGATTAAAATTGCATGATTTGTATCGCGTTGCGCATCGTGTTTACCGAGATCGTGAAAAAGAAATTGAGGATGACGATGGCAACGATGGCCGCTTTCGCCGATATCAAAGGGACATTTAGGCGTTACAAGGATTGGGTAGTTTGAAATTGGAGGGGCTTCCCGTGATTCGGGTCGTTCTTCCCTTCTCCTCTCTCGAAAAAAGGAACGGTGCGTGTGGTAGCGCCGTCGATCTAGCGAGCAGTGACCAATCGAGCGGACTACGGGCGATTCCGCGATTTGAGGCCAAGGCGTCCGTGGTGGCTGAATCAAGCTTCCTCTGGCAAAGCGAGCGGTGAATACTATGATGAGGTACGCTCTCCCGTGATTGGCGCCATCTATGATTAAAAGATGTGTGGAGCCGTGATACGAATGTAGCGTGTTGTTTTTCCTCCGTTCCACACCGTTCGATCCATCGCTCGAACGCGCCACCGTCATGGAGATGCCATCGTCGGAACAAAACAAAGAACGCTGATGCTGAGAACGGTCCACTGACTCATATTTTCTCGTAAGATTCGTCGGGCATCTCCGATGTTTGAGCTTCCCGTTCCGATAAAACGCAGGCCGGGAGATGGTGACCATCCTGGCCGCCGTTCGTTATCCGGATCACCAGGGCCAGGGATGTTCCACTGCGGACGGAGGTATACGTTGGTTTTCTTTGTTCGTCACCCACCTTGTGAACGTTCTCAGGCTGATCTGAGATCAGCGCAAGTTGGCCGTATAGACTAGGGGGTGTGCGCCCCCGGTTCATTCATTCGTGGCCCACGAGTGACTCGTGCCCGAATTGCGGTCAGAGAAAAGCATGCCTGGCAAAAATAGGGATCTCCGGTCAAAAGACGCCCGCAAATGCCCGTGCGACGCATACTATAAGGCGAAGAAATTGGTATCCTCATTACCCAAAATGCATCGCTCGTATGCACATTGCACGCCTGATTCACTCGATGCAGCCCCACACATTTTTTTTCTGTTCGGATCCAGCCCAGTGGGACGATTTCGGTTCACCAACGCATTTGTGCGTTTTCATCCGAGACAGCTCGATAGCCAGTTCGACCCGATGTGGTGCCTCCCCTGACGCACAGGAACACCTCGGTGTCAGCGGATATCGAGCTCTACGGAGATGAAGACCCGGGTTTGTACCCCTCTCCATCGCACGTTCGCTCAACGTCACAGTACGACCAACCACCCCGGGGCCACCAGAGTGTGGAGCGCCATCGAGTGCTCGTCTTTTCGAGATCAACGATCGATGCGGCCACTCTACCTCTGATTCGGACGTGTTATTTCCGCGGTGGTTTTGGTGGTTCTCGTGCTTCTTCCGGTGCGGACGGTTTTGGTGGTGGTAGCGCTCTGGATGACAGAATGGCTGCGTGGGTATCACGGAGGCGTCGTGTAGCCGTACGTGACACGTCGCCGGTAGGGATGATGCCATCATGACGGGGGCATTACCAAGCGACCTACGAGGGATCAGATAGGTACGCATGAATCCGTCACCTGTCACGTCTGACTGTCGTTCGGGGGTTCTGATCCCCCGACAACAGGAATGGAGGCGCGACGCACGAAATGATACGAGAACGTTCCGTAAGCATCCGGGGAGATAACAGTGGGGCAATCTAAGCCTCCCGGGGCGCCCGCCAACACCGTCCCTTCCAGTCGGACGGAACGTGCTACCCGAAAAGTAACATAAGACGAGCACAGATAGGTCGGTATCAGGTGGACGTGATGAAATGACGAGGCTGTCCGTGTTGATGGGGTGGCGCCTAGATAATGGGATGACGACATGAAATGAACACGGACAGTAGCCCACAGACTCAAATAGAGAGTGGGCGGACAAAAGGTGCCAGGTGGGGCCGACGTGAGAGACAGGTGGCGGGGTTTTTCATCCATAGGGAAGATGAGATCCCTCACGGCTCCCAAACGTTGATCGTGAAGCTGTTTCGTTGGGATTTTACTCAGCGGGCTAAGACGGTTCGCAACGGGGACAGTCGGTTGGACGATACGCTTTGGCGAAAGGGTATGGTCCGTCATCATTGCATTCCAAGTATGGTCAAGCGTTATCGTTCACAGATTGACTGAGGAGCGCGAATATTATGGGCGGATGCTATTTAACCTTCTGTGCCGTAACCCGATTTGTCAGTTTAACCAAGGCCCAAGCGCCCAATTGGGGAAATGTACATAGGCGGGGTGGGTTCAAATAAGATTTTCCCATCGAATTGGACTCGGTAAGCGAAGTACACTGGCATTCACGGTGATCACCTTTGAACCGCCCTGCCGAGTCTGCCCTGGTGATAAGTGCGCGCGGAGTGGGAGGCGCTGAACTTCAAGTTGGTGCTACCGCGATGTGATACATTTGGATCGCGGAGATCGAAAGCAACTCAGGTTCGTCACTCGCTTTTTTTGATCAATCTGCCCAACAGGCGGATATCCTACATCCTTACCAGCTACGGTGATGGACGATAACATTTTATCCGATGCACTCACGATCCTAGGGGTTGAAAGGGACGAGGACCCGGATCACGTCCAGTATGGGCCCTTGAAACTCACGGTAGCCCCCAAGGTGAATTGGCCACGATCATATTGCCTTTCTTATCGCACCTGAGGATAGCATTCCCAATCGTGATAATTGTTTTCTTGTGTAGGAAGGAAAGGTGGGTGTGATCCGAGTCATCCACATGTTCGCCATACGACGACAAACCACATCTCCTCTTGACAGGCGAACACGTTGCTTGCCGATCATCTCTTTTCACCCGCGCTTGTCCTTGCCGAATTAATCGAACGGGGGGTCATCCAAGTAGCAGGTCGTCGGAGTAAGCCGTTTACGATACACATGTTATCCTAGGACAGTTTTTTGTTATCTGAGTACTGGTTCTCACAGTTATCGAGCTGGGAGCAGGCTGTGGACTGCCATCGCTCCTTGCGGCGACCATGGCTCAACCCCCATCCCTGATTGTCGTTACTGATTATCCAGATGAGGTTATCCTTGGCAATCTCAGAGCCAACGTCGAGAGAAACAGCCCCCATTACCGATCACCGTGTCAAGTCAATTGCGTCGGATATGAGTGGGGCACGGACACCACCTCACTTTTGTAGGTGATTTTTCATTTCGTTTCGTTTCGTTTCGCCCCGTCTGCGCGCAAGCTACATGCACACGTACATTTTGCGTGTCCTCTTTTCTTGCCTGCCTTCTTTTCTGTGCTTCTTTACTATGTTCTCCCAGGGATCTCTCGCAACACGCCGATCATGCGTTGCGGGGTTATGATGTCGTGATCATGTCGGACTTGTTGCACTTTGACTCTTCTCACGGGGAGCTCGTGCGTAGTTTGATATCGCTTCTCGCGAGGTCGGCGCAGGCGCGGGCGTACGTTGCCGCAGGAAAGTACACTGCGCCCCACGTGTGCGAAAGTTTTATGAGACTGGCAACCGCCGCCGGCTTGGTATGGGAGGAAGAGAGGAACGAGAAAGATGACACGCCGTGGGCGGGTTCCATGGTGGTGAGCGGGCTGGATGTAGCACAGCTAACGACTCGAAAGGGCATGTGTCGTTGGTGGACTGGCCGACTGAGCGACGCGGTCTTCGTTGGATGACATGTTCATATTCAGCGACCTCAGTCGGTCGCACGCGCGCAAATGTATTACAGGGTTTCAGATAGAAGCGCCATTTGCGTGACCTCGGTCAAGTCCATTTGGCTCGGGTTTCAGGGGGATAATCCCGCCGATCTCTCGGGACTCGGTATCCGGATGTGTTCGCCTGAACAGGGCTCCCCCGCAATACTATTTCGGCCGGAGCCCACGAATGAGTTTCTCGGAATTTGACTGAGCCGTCACTTACGTGTCATCCGCTCCACCTCTTCATGATAGCGGTGGGTCATGTGTCCCAAGCGGAGGTGAAGCACGAGGGTTTTCTTCCGCGTCACGCGGCCACCTCCGAAGAAATTGGCTCACGGTGAGTACGAACCTTCAAGGTAATCATTGGACACGGGCGGCCCGCGTTGATCATGCGTGGGGGTGAATCGATGCTAGAAGTTGGGGGCCTCTGGTCGTGCGCCCATTGAGACATTGCGATCTCCCACCCGACTCGAGCTCTACGTTACTAGACATTGTGTTGTTCACTTCCGGGCGATGCAGCGTGGAAATGCGATCTGTCTGAAACGTTTCAATATATCTTCAATGGATTTACAGAGTACGAGGCGAGAGAAACGAGGTTTCGAATAGGTTTTGCCTGGAGTTGAAGCGACGCTCGGAGTTTCTAGTGGAACCCAGGGCCGGGAGCATGGCTTGGAAGCTCGACCGGCAGGTCGTCGAAGCCAGCCATTTACAGCAAACACGCTATCCTAGGACAGCATCAGGGATGTGTGAAATATTAGGATCAGTGCTCAGATAACAAAAAACTGTTAACCAGATAGGGGCATCCTTGGCAACGATATGAATGGTCCGCTTTTGTAGGCGACTTGGATCTCGTTTGACCCCCGTTTGCGCAGGTGGCCTACAGGATACACATATACGCAAGCTTCTTCCCGTGTTCTCTCATAAGACGCTGACCACATGGTGCGGGGCTATGAATCATGTCGTGATCATGTAGGACTTGTTGTGCTTTGGTTCTTCTCACGAGGAACTTGCGCGCAGCTCGACGTCGCTTCTCGCTAGGTCGGAGTTCGGCGATGGCGCGGGCTGGGGGGAAACACACGGAGCCCCACATTTGCGACAATGTCGTGGGACCGACCAGCGCCGCCGGAGCGAACGCGGTCTTACGTTCATGGACGTCCTCGACAGGTCGCACGCCAGCAATGCGTTGTAAAGTTCAGATAGAAGCACGACCTGTGTCCCTCGGGCTAGGTTCACTCACTGACCATGTAAAGGGGCCGTGAGGTGATCACGCCAATCTCTCGGGACTCGGACGCTTTCACCTGACCAAGGGTTCCCCCGCGACACTCCTGCGGGCGAAGCTTATGAATGAGTTTCTCAGAATTGGCTGGGTACGCTATTTTACGTGTCGTAGACCCTACTTCTCAACGAAAACGATAACTGATATGAACCAGGTAGGGGTGAAGCACAAGGCGGTTTGCTTCGGTACCTCGCGGCCGCATCTCCGAAAAAGTGATCGCATTCATGGCTATTCTTCGCACTACAGCCATTAGATGTGGGCACGTGAAGATGACATATGGGTGGACATGCGTTGGTCATGCGTCTGTCGTATGACATATAAATGGAGGGCGTAGATGAATCGATGACGCGAGTAGAGCCCTCCAATCGTGCGCCCATTAAGA
>JBBPMU010000165.1:0-45027 GCA_038090475.1 Wakefieldia striispora | reverse complement strand
CCCCTTCTCCTTCCTTGAGTTTCTAGCCCGAACGCCACCATCAACAAACGAATGATATTAAAAAGGAATGAAGTGTGAATGGACCTAGCCCAGACATGCGATATACGTCTTCTCCCCCCTTCCATCTTCTGTGTGTATGTGCAATGTAATGTGTAGTAAACAGATGAAATGAAACTCAAACGAGGCGTCAGCCGTACCATGAGAGTAGAAGAATTAGACGAGTCCATATGCGACAATGAAAGAGCTGGAGAGTAGAGAGAAAAAGAAAGAGCAAAACACGAAAAAACAGTCCGGTGCGTTGTCGGTCTCAGCGCGCGTCGAGCCGATCCCTGCAGAGCGGGCACGTTTGGCTCCGGTCCAGCCAGTTTTCCAAACATTTTTCGTGGAATCTAGATCTCAACGTCAGCACTAAAACACGACGTCGGGAACAATATCACGGAGAAAGAGAGATGACACGCACGCGTGTTGACAGGTGGCACCCAAGATACCCGCATCGTCAGCCTTGAATTGCGTCATGCAAATCGCACACTTCTCCACGGCCACGCCGAGCAACGACATCTTCAACTTGACCCGTCCGTCCTTCGTCACACGCCTCCGCACGAGCTCGACGTTACCAATGATATACGACGGATCCCGCGAGTTGGCAAGCTCCAAATCTACGCTTTCCCCGTCATTCTCCGCAAGTGGCAAAGGGACAGTAGCCGGCGGTAGCGGCGGCGGCGTGGCGGGCCCAAGAAGGTCGGCAATAAGGAGAAGGGCCTAGGCAAGGAGATTTGATCACGTCTTTCGATCCAAGATCGTCATCAATCGAACAACTCACGTCATAATTAGACCCATCTGACATGCCATGGTCACCCAGACTTGACACCAGACCATTAATATCCGGAACGTCAGAAGTCGGGGTCGTCTGCATGGACGTGTCAAAGAACTCTACGGAACGACTGGCAGCGGTGGAGAGCGTGAGGCTGGACGCGGAGGCGAAACCGCTCGTCGTAGGGGTCAGAGGTCCAGGCGGGCTCACTGTACCGCTGTCGCTCGCGTTATCATTGTCATCGCCATTGTCGTCGTCGAGACCGAGAATATCCTCACAAGGAGGCATGATAGGGTTTGGTGCGGGTTGAGATGGCGTGTCGAGGCTGTCATCGTCAAGATCGATAAGCAAGCCCTCAGGGATAGGGGGAGTGGAGGGTGCAGTAGAGACTATCGGCTTTGGGTGGGGCGCGATGCGAATCACACCCTTGTCGAGAATCCAAGTCAGAGAAGGTGAGATAGGAGGTGTCGCTGGGAGCGGTCTGCCAGGGTAGTGACGTCTAGGGGATGATTGTGCAGTTGGAGGAAGGCTTTGCGTCGTGTTTGGTAATGGCGTGGGGGGTCCGGAGGGGAATATGGAAGAGTAAGCCGGCGCACTCCGCATCCCCATGTCTCGCGATAGGGACCTGCCACGCACAAGAGCATGGTTGTCGTCCCGCACATCAGGCGAACGGACGATACGCTCGGTGGCAGACCGCGCAGGGAGAGAACCGGGAGCCGGACTACTACTAGGCACAATAGGAAGATTAGGGTCATGCTCGTAGGCCGGTGCTGGTACCGGCGGCGCGGGCGACGAGACACGGGGGGTTCTGGAAGGTGTTCTAGAAGGCAGAGGAGAGTCCCGACCTCTCGTGCGGGGTGGCTCCGAGGAAGTCTCACGGTTCGCAAGTGCCTCAATGGCAGCCGGAACGTCCTCGCTAGCAACCGTGTTCTCGGAGAAAGATGTATCGGCGGTATTAAAGGTAGCCGTCGAAGTAACTGAGATAGGGGAAACAGGCGCACTCGAAGCGCTCATCTGACTTCCGCGGCTCGAGGTCGTATGACGACGTACGTGTCGAGCAACAAACGGTGGGGATGCAGGTCTGTTGACATCCGACCCAATGGCTTGTGGAAGTTGTATGGTGTTCACCTTGCGCGAACGTTCAGCCTGCAACTTCGATGGCGGGATGCCAAACATGTCCTGCGGATTCAACTTTTGTAGCTGTCGCACCACCGTGTTCTGAGGCGTCGCGGGGGGACTCGGTGGTGGTAACGGATCATCGATACCCGACTCTCCAGAGCCAGTGCGCTCCAGCACCTCCCAGTCTTCCAGTGGCTCACTCGATGTCCGCTCCTTCGACTTTCGAGTCCGGTGGAACAGCTTCGTTCGCGTACGCTGTGGAGTGCCGTGATGAGATGGTGAAACGTTGAGTAGCGACGGGGTGCTCTTGAAGAACGGGCTGGGGTTACGGAGCAGTGAAATCACAGACGAGGATGGTTGAGGCGAGTGTGAACGGCTGTGTGCGTGGAAGAACCGTGATGGCGAACCCGGGATGCTCGGCATCCGATGATGCTTGGGCGTTGGCGGCGTGGACAAATCCGAGCTGTTATCCTGATTGCGATCGTCCTCATACCGATCACGACTCTCAGGAATGCGAAGGGAGAGCTGGGAGGCCAAAAACCTGGCCTGGGAGCCTGGATTGCGAGACACGGTGGGCTGACTCGCTAGACGAGCTCTGTGCGGGAACGGAGGCCCCGGAGGCATAGTTGCAGGCATAGGCGCGTCCGACCCAGTTCGCAACTTGTATCGTTTGACGCGCTCGTCCAAGGGGATGCCCCGCACGCGGTCGAGCTCCCACCGCTCGGACGGCTCTAAATCAACGAGTTCGATGCTGGATCCGTCCTCTTCGTGGGGACGTTGCAGTATTGACAGAGAAGCGGTGTCGATGGAGAACGTATCGCTCCTGTCCGATACGGATGGGAGGAACCGAGCGCCGGGTATGGGAAGCGAAGCGACAGTGACCGCTGGCGAGACGAGACCAGGGTGGGGAGGACCACTCTGATGGACGAAGTTCTCGGATACGAGGGTCGATACTGCAGTTGCGGATTCGTATGTGGGCGGAGGCGGGAAATCTGTGGGAGAGGGCATATGAGCGCGAGCAACGAGCACGCAAGGACGACCGACCTGCTTCGTCAGACATTCTGGAGGACTGCGCCTGTCTGCGAGAGCCAGCGCCTCTAAAGTTGTAGGAGAGGTTGTACCGAATTTCCTCCTCGTATCGATCCTCCCTTTTCTTCTTCGATTTGGGCTTGCGGGTCCGAGGGGTGTTATCGGGTGTGGAGGGGGGTGTACGGGCATTGAAAGTGGAGCTGTGGGCGAGATATGTTGTTGCCCGAGCTGGTTCGGCAGTCCTCTTTCCCGAGGCCATCGTATAGCACTGAGAAGGTGAGTGCAGATGGGAGACAAGGGCGAAAGAATGCACGACACGCCTTTACCTGCTGTCGTGCCGACATGCCCTTTTCTTGTTTGTCTTGCTTTGGCAACTTACAAAGAGGGGACTCGGAACATGGCGTCTCGGCCGGTCCTCATTGCAGATTATCCGCAACGGAACTGCCCTCCTTTCCTAGTCCCCTCGTTGCATCGATCCTGCCATGCCGATGCCTCGAGGAGCACTTGCCCAACACTACGCCTACCTTATTTGGTAACCTCTTTTCCCACGCCATCTCCCATTCGTCACGGTAATGAATATCGAGGGTCCTCATTCATCGTGTCCTTATCGTCTCCCACTCAGACCTCGACCACCTCCAAAACCAACCCGGCTCGTCCGCGCTCGAACCTCAATATATCATTTTGATGTCCTCGATCCCATCAATCAAACAAAAACTGTGAGCGAACCCAAATGATGGGCCGTCGACGTCATCTCACATGCACACATGACAGGGGCGTTCTCCTTCAGGCCCCACTATACCCACCGTGAGTCCGACCCATCAAGGCGTCAAGAACGTAGCTCTACGTGTGTGGAACGGTAATTTGGAACAACAACCTTTTTGGTAGTCACACCCAAGCGGCATATGGCACGACATGCGTACCAGCCAGCACGTCTCCCAGCCGCGACAGCCACGATTCCAGGGTTTCAGGAGTCAGACAAAGACTCACGAAGTTGCAGCAATGTCGTTCGATCGATGCATCGCCGGTACTTGTATTTCTATCCACCCTGGGTTTTCGACTATACATTTCCATACCTCGACATGGGGTATATCTATTCACATGGAGCAAATCGTGCAAACTCGTAATATACACGTTAACTACGTTTAACAAAGGGGGTGAATGATGGCTTCTAGACACCTGAAGCACATAGAAAGAAACTTGCAAGCAACGAGTGAGTCAAGTAATCCAAATCCGACAGCGTCCCCGCCACCAACGAAACACATTGCCAAGCAAGTGACTAGTCATAAGACCATCTCCCATATATGCCAACAGAATCAGAGATATGCGATGCGTATAAGGACGATTGCATTTGTGTGATGCAAAAAAAAAATTAAGGGAGAGCGAGAGAAAAGAATGCGGGACGTGAGGACGCAATAGAATAAAAATCTAGATTACAAGCGGATATTCGGTGCTCGATTATTTCTCCCACGGGACTGCAGACCTGTCAAGAGCAAAGAGGATCATCCGCATCCCCGGATACAGCCTCGTCTATGCTGCAGTTCGGCTTGGATTCCGAGCCAAGGTAGCGCCCGTTCTCTGGGCCTGAATGCTGCTGAAACGCTGCAACTCCTCGGGTTTCATCGAGACCTTGCGGCCAAAGCCAACCTTGCGGGCAGCACGGCGAATAAATGAAACACGGTTCGAATACATGGACTCATGAATCGAAGCAGCACGAGATTGCGTGCGTGTAATGGGAATACCACCCTCAGATGCCCTAGCCGCTGCCTCAGCAACCTTGCGGTCGTGACGTTCACGCATCCTCTTGATGATCGTGGCCTTCATCGCGAACTTGATCCAGTCTAGGGGCGAAAACCAGATAATGTTCTGCGAGTACAATGAGGAGACGTTGAAAGGGATACAAAAAACACACACCCAGACCCATACGATACCGATCCAACCACCAGAAATACCCTGAATCTGGGTGAAACCCCAATCACCATAGGCCGCGATGATCGAGGACACAAGTTGAGCGATGCAGAATGCAATCATCAGGGCGAGAGATGGACGCTCCATGAAGAAGAAACCGTGAGAACGTGTGACGAAGATGAGTGCCTGCGAAATAATGGCAACCTGCAAGTATATAATGGTGTGCAGCTGCCGGTCATTGGGACCCGAGGGACTGGGTGACCCATTGAAGGTGACGCCAAACTTGTCGTAGAAGAAGGTAGTCTTGTAGATGATGGCATACAGCACAACACTAAAGAGAATCATCAATCATAGAAAGATCACGAAAGTGTGAATGCCTTACGTCGAGGCAGTCAAGTACAAGCCATATGCAATGGCATACGAGAAGATCTCGGCGAGGTCCCAGGCATCCGGCGTCATCGAGGGCAAGACACGGTCGACAGACAAGGTCATGATGGTGCCGTCGTTCAACAGGGCGATAATCAGGACCATGAAGGGAGGGAAGTCATACTTGAACGCGAAAGCCAAGATAGCAAAGCAAACGACGATACGGATAGTCACGGCGCAAGCATAGATGGAGTAGTTGCGCATACGCTGGAAGATAATCCGCGAACCACGAATGGCATGGACAATAGTGGACAACCCAGGCTCTGTCAAAACAATGTCTGCAGCACCACGAGCCGCATCAGTGGCACCCTCGACAGCAATACCGACGTTGGCACGGGAGAGAGCTGGGGCGTCGTTGGCACCGTCACCAGTCATAGCACACAAGTGGCCAAGACCTTGAAGACGTTTGACAATTTCGTACTTGTGTTCAGGGAAAACACCAGCAAAGCCATCCGCATCCAAAATCATGTCATCGAGGCTCATATGCTTGCCACCGGGAGGAGGGCCATCTTTCAAGACCTTGGCAGGGTACATATGGTCACCCAAACCGAGACGCCTACCCGTTTCCTTTGCGATAGCAAGCTGATCACCGGTGACCATCTTGACCTTGACTCCGAGTGCGATGGCATCGTCGATAGTTTGCTTGGTATCGTCACGAGGAGGGTCGAAAATGGCGAGAAGACCAATGAGCTCGAAACCGTTACCCTCAGCCTCTGGATCATCACCATCCAACTCCTCATAAGCGACAGCGAGAGCACGGAGACCACGGGTAGCAAACTCCTCGACATCAGCCTCGAGTTTATTCTCAATTTCCTCGGTCTTGTTGCGAGTACAAAGCTCAATGATGATACCCGTCATACCCTTAGTGACACGTTTAAGTTTGCCGGATGCCTCTTCGAGATATGTGATTTCCGTGCGCTTATCGACGGGATTGAACGGTTTGAAGTCCAAGAGTTTGATACCGGCACGGGCGCGAGCAATATCACCAAGAGCAGAGACCACGGAAGTATCAATGGCATCTTGGTTTTCCGTACGGGAGGCGTAGGCAGCAAGAAGCATGACATCGTCGGCAGAGAAAGGACCGTAAGTGCGAATAGTAGCCTTGTCGATGGTAAGCTTGTTGGTGGTAAGCGTACCGGTCTTGTCAGAGCAAAGAATAGTGACACCGGCAAGTTCTTCAATGGCGGTGATGCGGGTGACGATGGCCTTGTGCTTGGCCAGCTGCTGAGCACCGACGGCTAGAGTGACGGACAGGACAGTGGGCATAGCAATAGGAATTCCACCGATCAATAGGACGAGAATGTTGTTGAGACCACGACGATAGTTGTACTTGAAGCCGGCATAAAGCACGAGGATCTCGGCGACGACGAAGATACCAATAGAAACCAGACAGAAAGAACCGATCTGGGCGAGAATCTTCTGCAAGTGTCCAGTGGTGTCATCATCCTGTCCAACAAGAGAAGCGGCACGACCGAAGAAAGTGTTGGCGCCAGTGGAGATAACAACGCCCTCGGCTTCACCTTGTTTGCATGTTGATCCGCTAAGGAACGTCAGTACCAAAGCGAACGAGACAGAAGAAAAACTAACGAGAAACATTGATCGCCGACCTTCTTGCCCTGAGGGAGCGATTCACCAGTGAGAGCGGCTTGATCAATAGAAACGTTGATTGCCTCTGTGAGACGGCAGTCTGCAGGCACAATGTCACCAATCTTGAACGAGATCATGTCACCAGGGACGAGATCGGCGGACTCAATCTCGGACCAAGAACCGTTACGCCTGACCTTTGCCTTGGGTGCAAGAGAATCCATGAGTGCCTTGACAGCGTTTCCGGCATTGCGTTCCTCGTAGAAACCGATAGTCGAATTGACGAACAAGAGGAGGATGATACCGACGAAATCTTCCCAGTCTGGAGGCATTCCACCACCATTCGAAAGTACAATGGCGACGAGGGCGGCGCCCTCCATGACCCAAGACAGCGGATTCCACATGAAACTCAGAAACTACGATGAAGTGCACTTTAGCTGGCGTGGATGCGATATAACAGATCATCATACCTGAAGAAAAGCATTCTGCTCTTCTTGTTCGAGCCTGTTGGGACCGAACAGCTCAATACGTCGGTGAGCCTCTTCCGTATTGAGACCGTTCTCGTCGCATTGAAGGAGTTTGAAGACGTCATCGATGACGATTGTCTCGAGGTCAACCTTCTCCTTATCATACAAGTCTTCGGCCTTGAGCTCAATCTTTGAGACAAAAGTGATCATCATCAGCTGTTGCTAGAGATGTATTTGAAATTTGACAAACCAAAGACATGTCAACATTTGCATCTATGCAGACCGGTGAAAACATGAAAGCGTGCGGAAAAACGACTGGACGTACGGGTTGGTTTATCCTCATCGTGACCGAACTCCTTGTACTCTCTCTTGCGCTTGGTTTCGGGGCCAACTTCGGTGACAGGCGACTCTTCGCCCTGCGGCCCGGGCACCTTTTCGACGTCTGGTTCCGGCATTGGAGGGGCTGGGGAACAGCGGGGAGGAAAGGGGGAGGGAAAACCCTACAGATGAGATCTATAGAGAGACGGCTTTTTGGCGAAGACGATGCACGTCGACAAAGAGAATGAAGATGAAGGAGTGGGAGAGTGTGAGCTGCGTCGCGGACGGACTTTTATATTTGGGGGCCGAAAATCTAGATATCAAACGGGGTAAACAACCACAAATAGTCGCTTATCACGTCTAGTCGAAATCCGAACTGAACCTTTTGGAAACCCCGGCACGATTTGCCGAAACCCCACCAGCTGTTCCGTGTTTTCCCTCTCCCCGTGCACGCGCTCTAACACCGTTTGCCACACAGACCAAGCCTTCACTGTATTCCTGGCTTTTACGAACATTATTGCCGAAATCCCAGTGCCCGGCTGTCCAACCGCTCGCCTGGCGTATTTACCGCATGTACCCCACCTCCGCATATCCGCGACGAGCCCGAAATACCAACACTCCCCAGTGTTCTAATCTGCGTAGTCACCCTATTGAATTGAATGTGTCATAGTTACTAGACAGGACTTGAACTTGGAGGTTCCGCTGGACCGCACGATGAAAAAGCAGAATTACACTAGCCTGCGATGCCGATCGCGGCCGTGATTTTCCGAGCCACGGACCTCGAGTCCTTTTCGCCGCAGGCCCATAACACAAGAAGTGAGACCACTGTAAACAACTCTTTTCACTGCGTTGGCGGTTAACCAAGCAACCGTCGTCGTGGCCCACAACTTAGTCTCTGTCCATAATTAGGCGAATCGCCAAGCGCAGCCAAGGAGGCTAGTACTTACCTAGACCGACACGAAGCTCGATCACGATGGCTTGACTACATTGGCCTATTAAGTACCGACATTTGGTATAGTCGCATCACCCTCGGTTAAAGAGCAGTGAACTTGGGCTCTCGAATCCAGGTCGCTACCCCATGCCATCAAAATTCCAACTGAAAACCATGATTCCCGACTTTACCATGCATCTGCCAGCACACCCTTTCAATTCATCATTCATATGGCGATCTGCCTCCCAGTCTTACACAATCATGCCCTGACCTGTTGGCTGCGTGGTATCCTGATGCTATGATTCAAATTTATACAGCGGCGATCCGAGGGGAAGCTGGAGCGCTATAATTACCCCGCCGCAAAGTAAGCTCCAAGAATGTACCCTTCGTAACCGGTTTCCGGCCCTTCCATTCGGACAATCACGTCCGAATACACTGACAATGAAGCTGCGGCTGCACTGGATGTCTCTACACAACTCGGTGTGGCGCTGTCACCGAGCCAGGCCCATCTCGATGTCGAACAGGACTCAGCATGGTTTGCCCGACTCAGTGGTTGTTTCTAAGTTACCGGGACATTTACTCGTTGGTCGTCCTGGTTGTCTGATGATGATCAGATGATGAGATAATCCGTGTCTCAGTTCGGCCGAACCCGTGGCCTGACTGTTGATACCTCAATTGAGGGCATAGAGACATTCGAAGTGAGCTGGCAGCTTTTTTTAACCCAGGAATTGCGTCACTGACCACCACTCCAATAATAACGTACGTGCTTGCCCTCCCATTAACTCACCCAACGTGATACAATGCCGTCCTGTTGATATGCACAGCATTCTTTGCTCCCCGCAGGGACCCGACTTGTTTGTGAAAGCGTGTCGTCCCAAGTTGTACATAATGTACACTCGTGCGACATGAGCGATTAGAGCCTTTGGTAGCAGATGAGAACCCGTGCGCACCTAAAGAGTAAGTTCGACACGTGGAGGTAAGTAGAGACTGGTGCCTGTGAGCACACATGGCAACGTGCGTGAAATTGCGATTGGTCCTTGGTGGTGTCCGGCGCCCCACGGATGCTAGCGTAAGAAGTACGGGCGTTGTTTGGCTGGCCTAATTCGAGGATTGAAATGTGATACTGTTCGGACCCGGCTCATCGCCCATGGCATGTCACTTCCGGGAGGGCGATCGACTAGTCGGTGATTAGACTCGCTTTTTGAAGAAACATAGATCAACGGCAACTTGGACCTTGATCGCCTAGCACCATTCGGCCTCGCAAGGATCCCGGAAGGGAAGTTATCGACCCTAAGCCACAGCGCTGATATCATCAGCGCCAGCATCAGGTGATTGACCACGTTTGATGACCGACCCAAACCGACCTCGACGGCAGCTGACTCTCTCAGAACCGTAATACTGCTGACAACTCCACTGTACCCGCGCAACTCCACTTCCGCGCCCGAATGGCTACACGTGGTCGAAAAATACCGGATCGATGGAAGGCAACATTTCCGCACCTGAGAATACCCACGGTGATCATGCACCAAGCCGCTGGACGCCCTTTTCCATACTTATCGCGAGGTAAAGGGGCTACTTTCAGCTTGCTGTAGCATATGTACTACCAGGCACTTTCCCATCCTGCTTACATACCCTCGAGCCCGTCCGGACAGATATAAGAGGGACGGATCCCCGCCTCGCGCACCCTCAGGTACGCAGCAATGCACACGACCTTAACCAAGGATTCTCATTGGCCCGTTGACCTTCCATAGTGCCGTCACTCCTTTACGCCTGCGGGCATTACCCGAGCTGCTATCCCCATCCATAGACGAGGAGATATTGCGGGTGTGGGGGAATGAAATCTATCTCCTCTGGGGTAGGACAGACTCCACGACAAAGCGTGCGATGGATGCACGTTCGCATGGCTTCCCAGAGCGAAAAAAGCGAACTCGGAGCATTTCGTTGATGGGCCCCTTGGTACGCGAAGCTCGAATTCGTGATTAAGCCGGCGATGTGAAGGATGAAGAGCCGATGCGTCTGATTCTCTTTATCCGATGCTTCGATGTGGGGGAGCTGTAGTATTTCCCCCGAGACAGCTGCCCACTAGATAGTTCGACTGCCTATCCCTTGTCAATCCGCGCTGAGACGGCCATCCGAGAACATGACAAAGCGGGAATGGGGGCCCGAATCCCTTCTCAGAGCACCATCGAAACGAAGAAGCTTGCATCGCTGCAAGGGTCCTGAAAATCCCGGCTCCATTGCCATCAGCAGGGTCGAGTATTGGTGGCGAGCGTTTCACGCAGGATGCTATATCGGGAGATGGTGGAGCTCCGTTCCCTGGACTCACAGCGATCGATTAATGGCAGCGTTTATCAGATAAAGTTCGAGACAGGCCTATCGTGATCGCCAGCGGTTACACGTGCCAGGTTGTCTTACAGGAAACAAGGATCGATAACACTGGACCCATCAGAACCTGTCATGGTGGACGGAAACACCAGGAGAGGGAGACAAAGAGCGAGTCATTGCAAATGTAGTTTGAAATTCCCACCATACGTCACTATGGTGGCTAGAACTGCGCTCCATCAAATGGGAATGGTCAACCCTTGAATTTTTTTTTTGCCAGACAACGCTGCCCTCCCTCCATTCAGGTTCAAGATTCCTGGCTTCGTACCTACACACCGGATAGGCTTCATGATGGGTATCCAATGTTCAGCCTGCCGAACGCCAAGTTTCCTTGTGGCTGTCAAAGCCATGAGTCTGCGGGAAGCGGTGTCAATGTCCCTTCAGGCTTAGGGTCTCGGCCTCTTGAGAAGTCGGTTCAAGCGGCTGAACCTGCAATGCTAGCGCCAAAGTGGTACTACCTTGGCACGTATTCCTGTCCGTCTTTCGAATCGGGTCCGTACTTGACGCAACGATACGTTTGACAAATGACAATTTACAAACATCCCAAGGCAGAAAAGATTCATGTTTGCTTTTCTAGAATCCTGGACGCGAACACGAACTGCGGAATGACCCAATGGAAGCGTCTTGGCTCTTCATTACCAGTGCCCAGCACGTCGAACTTGAAGTTTGAGAAGTCTTGGCTACCTTTGCCAAGCCTTGGTTAGATTGCTTCGTTGCCAAGTATTGTGTCGTACACCTCGACTCAGTGACGGGTTGACTGCGGCGGCGCTGAATTCTAATGCCTTGCTGCGCAGGGTGACTACCTACTTCCGACGACTGATGCGGTAGATGAGCAACTGCATCACTACATCGGTTGCTTGGCACTGTACAAGCACTCAGGCTAACTGGATTAACTGGTATTGCCATGTGCGATGGCTTCCGTCGCTTCATCAATTACCAAACTTAGGTGATAGTGACCTCGGGATTCGATCTTCTCTACGCAACCTGGATACCGCCCGGCGAATACTCGGGGGACATGTGCATTGACACTACGAATCATTTGCGCGACTTTCCCTCGCATACCTGCCTAATGATGATCGTTGGTGAGATATTCTTCTGGAGTGAGTGTTATAGTGATTGCTGCGCATGTGGGCTTTAACTGCATATATAACCAAGTCGCCGCTAGGGTACTGATCGAACGGCAATTGAAGCAGAACTCCCACTTACAACCTGTGGGATCCCCTGTTGATCCCGGGGTCGACAGACATCGGATTCTGGATAACCTAAATGGCTTGGGCATATACGTAACCAAACTTCTAATACGCATGTACTCGAAGCTGAGTCGAGTGAATGGCTATCCCCGTGCTCATCTGGTTGAACACCATATAATAATTCGTCGAACGTTTCGCGGGGCTATTAGGAGTGAATAACCGCGGTGTGCAGTACTTCGTGTCTGTGGCAAGTAGAAGCATGATCACTGATCACCGTCCTTTTTCACGGGGTGCCTCGTGCGCGAAATCGCCCGAACTTCCTCGGCAGGTACTTTCGAGAGGGTACACATCGATGGGGCTCCTACCCGAACGGATATTTCGGCAAGGTGCACTTGTAAACCCAGGGCAGACGATTATCGTCCGCGGCACTTGGTGAGGGTAGACGTGTCCTGTGTAACCTCATCTAAACATCCGTTCTTTTCTTCCGAACGTTAGTAGAACAGAGAGGCTTCCACCAAAACCTCCTCGGCAGATATTTTCGAAGTTCCGGGAAACTCACCGCGGTCCACGAGGCTCGTATTCGACCGAATGGTCCTCCAACGTGCATTTGACGACGGGTCGTGCGGGTGCGTTTGTCAACAGACCACACCTGTGGCCTAGCGAACAAGTCTCAACAACGGATGTTGTGCTGCGCACGCCGCATGACATCGGAGTACAAAATTATCTCAAGCGACTTGTGCTGCTTCGCGCGATAGTCGTTCTATTTCTACCCATCATCAATCGGAGCTACAATGTGACATGCAAGGGCGACAAGACGACCTCGTGCACGCCGACTAGTATGCAGACGCAGTCTCACCCGACTCTCCGCGCATCTCGCCTCTGCACCCGTGTGTACAATTGGACTCATTTGAACCTCTCATCCGTGCGGACAAATGTTCTCCTCTTAAATCCGTTGTCGTTCTCGGGTCAACGTTCTAGCGATATACTTGGTCGCAGTATGACGGTATGAGGAACGTATCCTATCTACAGCCATTACCTTGCTGTTCCCATTCACACCCATCCTGCTGTCCATATGCCTGCCATCCTGCCGGGTATAGTACCCTCCTCACACGCTTCCACCAACGCTTCTTTGGGTCCATTCAGCAATGGAAGAGAACTTCGCCTCGGCAGTGACTCAGACTATCAAGAACCAAAAGCGACTCGCACGCCCCTAACCTTGCGGGAACGGACGTCCTCATTCTATTGTCTCGCTGCAGGTGCAACGCTTTGGCTTTAGCGCGCTCCTATTCGCGCGCTCACGCACGTTTCCACAAGTAGGCGGACTGGCGTCCTGGTCCGAGCGGTCGGCAAAGGCGCTGCGTGGGAGAGGTTTGGTGGCATCTGTCTAACGCATGGGGTTCCCAACTTCCCATTCAACCCGCCGGACGCCGATCAAGGCAAGGCCGCCGGGCCGACGAGTCGTATCTCTGAATGAGAACATGCGTCGAGTTGACGCCAGTCAGTCGAAAGCACACCCTGGACTGTACCGTCCGCCGACGAGTACCACCGGGACCGGCTCCTGGGAACTGGATCTTCAACGACGCAAGAGACATCTTCAGGACGTTTTGCCAACGGGTGGGATCGGATCGGTTGCACTGCAGGCGGAGATAAGTTGCTGAGAGGTAATATTCGATTGGTTGGATGAGTGAGTGGACCTGTCATACTCGAGGAGCGAATGGAGACAGCCTGGGGACTCAGGACCCGGGGTACGTTCTCCCAGTGTCAATGACGACGGACCGCATCGCCATCCCCAACAGCCGTTGCGGGCTCGTGCAACGGTTAATGTCCTTCCTCCACATCAGAGACTACGGTGATACCGTTGATGTGCGTTGGCAGTATGGACGGACCGACGGTCAAATATCCAATCGAGTGGCGCATCTTGCAATGCCTGGACGACCTGACCGGGCTTGGCGTCTGATCTCGATGCATGCTCGAGATCATTGATCATGGGCACCAATCGTTCTGTGGATCATGTCCCCCGCAGTCCGGGGAAGGGGCAATGCGCAGGGGCTGCGATGGGTAGTGGTAGTTGCTGTCGTGCATTACAAGTCGCCAAGCATTTCATAGATATTGTGAATCTGATCATACGAGATTACACGGTCGGTGTTGTGTTCGAGTTATCCCCGTCGAGACGTGAATGAATATTGAATATTGAATAACGAGTTCGCAACAATGTTGCCTCTTCAAGAAAATGTGTCCATCATATGACAATAGCACGTAGGCAGATTATCACACCAATTTATCTCAAAACGCTGCATGCCGTATCGCTGAGAAGTCGTCCAGTGATGCACTGAATATTGAATGATTGTGAGGTAAGAAAACGAGACGGTGATGCTGGTCATGGAAAGGCCTCACTGCGATATGTCAAAGAGAGACAGATGAATTTTACACGAATGCCTGGGTCGATCTAAATCAGCCGGAACAAACAGAACGTGGTTGGGTAGACAAGCAAGTCAATTACTGAGTCAAAGACATGCTATTGCTCACTTGCAAGTATGAGTAGATTAGTCTGGGACCTGGACCGTCCAACAAAGCAAGCCATCGATAACGAGTGAGCACAGACGGCGGTCAGCCGAAATACAAACGACCAATAGTATTAACAGGACGAGTTGAGTGCGGAACAAATATATATCGCACATCCTATGTCTGAAATGCGGGACAATACCTGGCCTTTACAACGTGAGGTTGTAATCATACTCGCCCTGTGCGTTCTGTGCAATCCACAGCACAACAGCAGACAGCATGAGAGCCACGTTTTGGGATACGTTGGCGTAGCCATAGTACGTGTATTGCTCTTCGTATCCGGGGAGGATATATTTGAGTACGAGGAGAGACTAACGGGCAAAGATGGGATCTTCAGTCCTGAACTGGCAAGACCAAGGTTGGACGCACCACGCCGCCCGCTAGCCCGCCTGCCATGAGGGCAAAACCAACAAACAAGAAGAGTCTAGCTCTCCAGACGGCATCCGGAGAACCATAGTCGTCGCCTCTGATCCTATCCTTGTCAATAAGGTTGATGATAATCATGCCCACGAGGGAGCATATTCCAGGGACCCAGTCTACGAATTCGACGTGGACCGGTGGGGGGATCTGTGGCGAGCCGTAGGGGGAGTGTGCGTGTGCAGAGAGAATGGCGGCATCGAGGAAAGTCCAGTTGGCGAGTGCAAACTATCCATGTTATACCACTGAGCCAGTCGTACAAAGTGACGGTTAGGAAAGCACGTACGAGAGCACCCGCGAGATAGATGCCAATTGTCCGTCTGTACTTTCCAAAGTTGAACTCAGGGAAAGGATTCAGGCAAACTCTGCGGGGGTCATAGTCTGAGCGCATGATAGTCTTTGATTGAAGGGCAACCCAGGACGGGGCTGCGGGTGAGCGTGGTAATTACATAATAAGAGTATCAAAATGAGCAAATAAAATAAATAATCAAATTTTCTTTGTGCTTAGAGCGCTCCTTTCATGGGCCAATGCAAGTGATCGACATTCCATCTTCCCCAGAGCCATCGAGCTCACCCATGTCAAGGCGCGCTCGAAGTGCAAGTCACCAGCCAGGCCCGTCGAAAAAAAGACCTCGTTTGGCCCATTTACCACGCGAACCCTCCGTCATCCAGGTCATCGAACTCTCTGACTCGGAGAGCGACGTCCCTGCACCCACAAAGACCCACGTACAGCAAGGTCCATCTCAGAAGGCGTCGGATGCACACGTCTCCTTTGGAAAACCGAACGTAGAGATACTCGCGGACAACCCGGCGTCGGCATCCGGATCTCCACAACATGCAGCGCGTCACGGGCAACAGGGCGACGGTGCACCGCTCTTCTTACCTGGCAGTGACGACGACGGTGATGCGGTGGATCCCCTGCCAGCTTCCGTTGCTCAGGGTATCCCCGACCCTGCTTTCGTCGACGTGCACCCGCAGCCTGAGCTTCCTGCTCTCCAACCACCCGCACCTGTCGATCCATTCGATGGCCACCTCGTTCGCGTGCTTGAAATAGTTCCCGATGTTCAACCCGCTCACGCCTCTCTGCTCATCGAGCAATTCATGCAAACTCAGCCAGGAAACGTCGTCGAGTTCGTGATACACACCCTGTTTGAGAATCCATTCTATCCAAAGATAGATAAAAAGGGGAAACACAAGCGGGACGAACCAGATGGCGATCCCGACCCCAGAGGTTCCCCCAAATCCAAGGTAGACTATGCCAGCAAAGATCGCGCGTACAATGGTGGTCCGGACTATTTTGATCGTTCCCTGGTCCGCACCGTTTCAACAGCGTGTCATGCCTTTCTCACTGAAGCCAAGATTGTGTAGGAGCAACTCATGTCGGACTTTCCGCGAGTTCCGAAGCCGCATATACGCTCCCGATTGATCGAAAATCAGTTCTACGCGCCAACATACTTCCTTCTTGCTGAGGAACTTATGCAGGAACGCCTTCCTTTCAAATTGAAGTCGACCAATTCTGTCGTTGGTAAAGGGAAAGCAAGACAAGACCCAGAATTCGACAAGGAGCGAGAATGGGTGCTGCTCAGAGTCGCCAAGTTAGCCAGCGAACAAGACGCGGCTTTAGCAATTTCTGTCAACAAGCAAGAATATGAAGACAGTGGGGCGGGTATCGAGTGTGGATGTTGTTTCTCTGAGTATCCATTCGTTCGTCCTAAAATCTTTGTTTTCTCGAATTTTGCTTTACTTTTCACCAGGATCAGATGGTTCAATGCCCAGAAGCTCACCTTTTCTGCAACTCCTGCATGACGTCGTATGCCTCTAACCTACTTGGCGAGCATAATCCAAACATTGTCTGCATGGATCAATCAAGCTGTAAACTCCCATTTCCTGACTCCGAACTTTGTCGGTTCCTCTCCCCCAAACTTCTCGAACTCTATTACCGAGTCAAGCAGCGAAAAGAAATCGAAGCAGCTGGCTTGGAGAATCTCGAAGAGTGTCCGTTTTGTGAATACAAATGTGTCATTGAGAACGAGATGGAGAAGCTCTTTAGATGCGAAAACGTCGAATGCAGCGCGATCACTTGTAGACTGTGTAAGAAACCGGTAAGTTTACCTCTGTATGCACGGCGTCAGATCGTTGAGGCTGATCTTGAATTGGTCACGTAGGATCATCTTCCAAAGACATGCAAAGGTACATTTTCTGTGTTTTGTCTAATCAGAGGCCCTTATACTGGATGCAGAAGCGGAAGAGGATAAACATCTGGATGTACAACATATCGTCGAGGAGGCCATGAGTAAGCTTAGCTATCCCTGGCTTGGGCCGTTCTGACGTTCCACACAGCTCAGGCTCTCATGCGCAATTGCCCCAAATGCCAGAAGTGTACGCATTTCTTTTTGGATTTGTATTGTTCCAACCTTCTCCTGTTTAAGCGTTCATCAAGGAAATGGGTGTAAGTGTCGATGGGCTAGTTCATAGCAATATGCTGTTTCCTTGATCCAGACTCATTCCCAAATCGACAGTGCAACAAGATGACTTGTCCAAATTGTCGTACTGTGTCATGTTACATCTGTCGCAAGATCATCAACGGATACGAGCATTTTTCGAACGTACGTGCCATTTTTTCGCAGGCTGCTTCGGAGGGCCGATCCTCTCTGTTGATAGACGTGATTTGACTGACAATTGCTTAATCGCTAGCCTCCTCCTTACTCTGGTAAGGTAGACCCTTCAAAGTGCAACCTCTGGGATCCAGTGGAGCAACGACACGACCAAGAGGTGCGTCGCATGAACGAACTCCTGGCCCCATCTTCTCCTTTTCTTTCCTCTAACGCCATCGCATTGCTCATGCACCCACCCCAACAGGTCTCTGAAGCCGCGAAACGCGCCCTTGCTGAGCTCCGCGAGTCCCGGCCAGACGTCGACGAGGCGAGTATCAAGGTAGATATACCAGCGGCGCGTGTATCTCGTCAAGCCGCGGCAGACAGAGCAGGCCTGGCAGGCGGCAACCGTGCAGTGCCAGCGGTCGTGCCTCCAGTTCCAGTTTTGAGGGCTGGCGTTGGTCCGCCGCCGGTGGGTCTGGCCGCCGGCGCTGGGTACCCATTTAGGTTCGGGGCAAATCAGGCGCACCAGTTCGCACCTCCACCGGCTGCCCCGCAAAGGGTGATTCCGCCAGTGCGTGTGGGTGGATTGGGGAACCCGCCACCAGCGGTGCCAGCGGTACGTGGGAGGCCACGACGAGCGGCGGCGGCGGCACCATTGCCAGCACCAGCGCCGGCGCAGGCTGTCGTGGCAGCGGGTGGTAAACGGCGCCGGCGCAGACGTTAGTAGAGGTGGGGTTTGCGTTTCTCGCTCTTGGTGTATGTTTTTCTTTCGGTTCTGTTAGCCTTGCCTTGCAGACACGACAATGTGGATCGTAGATGTATTGATATGTTACCGTACCCTACATAAAACGCCCTTCTTGCTCTAGCATATATCGATTTATGATTGCACTGGTTGCGATGTATGACACATTATGTTGATGGATCATGTCGAGGCCGATTGAGTCGTCGTTGGATGATAAAACACTGGAGGGTTGATGCAGACTAACTTTGCAAACAGTAACCGCCAATTCAGGGTCTGCACAATGCAATGTGGAAGAGTGTATTGACGTTCCTTCTAAGATGGATCTATGCACTGATGGGGATGGTGCCCCAGTAGCGTCCAGCCATTGTCCCTTCCTCCCGAGACACGAACGCCACAATCGACATTCCGTCCACTGCCGCCAACAAGGGCCTTCTAATTCGGAGTTGCGACGGGCTTGACCAAAAAGTCGTCCTTTGTATTTTCTCCACAGACAATCCGCCCCACGATCTTCTTCGCGATGTGGAAATCGAAGAACGGGATGTACGGAATGCCAGCCTTGTCGCAGTGGCTCTTGAGATTGTCTTTCTCGTCTATCCCAGTCACTTTGACGAACAGGACATCGGCGTGTTGGGCCGCGGACAAGTCTTGATCGATAAACCGGACAGAAAAGAAGTCGGGAGGAGGGAAAAAGAAAAGAGGGAGTGCGATGAGAACGAGCGATAGGCGGTGGGTGATGTGAGGAACGGGGACGTACCCGAGACACCATCGCCAAAGTAGAATACGGTCGGGCCCTGCCCGCCGTGCGTCTCTCTGTACTCCCGGTAAGGCAGGATAGCGCGCGACTTGTCGTGACCATATCCACTGCAACAGGGTCATCGTCAGAAAATACGCGCCGCAGCAGCTCTCGCGAACGTTCGTATCATCGCTTGGAACAACAATCCCCTGGCGTGATCGTTTTATCCGCAATAAAAGACTCGGTGAGGGGACACACGAGAAAGGGGAAGCGAGAAAATTTGACAAAAAGGGGATGCGTACGTACCTCTCTGGATGGCGCCATGTGATGAACCATTTGCCCGTCGCGTCGCGTCGGACGCCGTTCGAAACGATGAAGATGTCTTTGATGACGTCCTCGGAGCCCTTGGCAAGCTCCGTCATGACGGCGCGAATGAGCTCATCCATGCCACTGTGGAAACCGGTCCACATCAGAACAATGCATCGGCAAACGATTATCGCCTTTTGATGTGGGAAAATGGAAAGAGTACAACGCTACGTGGAAAACAATGAATGACGACGCTTCATACCTCGACACGATGGTAAAGGGGATATCGTTCTCGTCACAAAATTTCTTAAAGTCAATGAACCCATCGGTAAAGTCCACAGGCCGGCGCCCATCCATGCCTATGACCGTGTGACGATGACGTGCGACAGCATGGGGAATGGAATGAATCGGTTGTAGGACGCATTGGGAGTATTGTACACACCGTTAGGCGCCGTGAGATACGTCTTGCAAGCTTCTAGCGAATGCCCATTGTCGGACACGCTCCCTAGCATGAGCTCAAACGCATCTCTAGAGTGAAATTACCACGGTCGTGAGCCTCTGATGGTGACGAGAACGAAAAAAAACCGGTGGCGGCGATGCGTGTGAGAGAGCCGTTCATAATTCATTCGACGTCGTCCTCCCCGGTGACCTCGGATCTACCGGTCCACGGACCATGGATGTGGCCGGGTGGGTGAACCCTGCGCACTGCATCCCCACCATACCAACCAAGACCGCCGCCATCGCCGCGTCACACCGCCGCATCAGGGATCGCGTGATGGGCCACATCCGACCGGATGCAGCTAGAGCGCTGAGAGTGAGAGGGAACACACGTACTTGAACGATTTACCCCTCGTCTTTCCACTCTTATCATACTCGAGAATCTCCTTGTTGAGCGCAATCCGTCCTTGCGCACCCATCCCATAATTGTCCGTCACGTCTGAAAGGGGATCGGTTCATTTGATTGTATTTTTCTCAGTTCTGCGGTTAATCCAATATCACAGACGAGTAACGTACAGTCGTTGGAGTCGCACGTCGTGATGGTGCCATCCCTGTAAAATGAAAAATGGAACGTTCGAGTTGCCTGGTGCCAATATGAGCGTGAGGCTGCGAGATTCGCACCAGTCGCTCAACACCACGAATTTCTTGTCGAAGTAAAAGGGTTGTGTCTGAGGGCCACCCGGCATGGTTGTTCGAGTATGCTGCAATATTTCGCCTAGGATTTGATTAGTGACTGGTCAGAGAGTGGCAGAGAAAGGTGTCCCAAATGTGCAGAGTCTTATCATATTTTGATTATAATTGGGGCACACGATGTGGTGGAGTGCCACCGAACGTTTGTGGAGCCAACGTCCTCGGATACTATGATACTATCTTATCACTTCAAGATCACAACACGAAATCCACGGAAATTGATCATTGTATGTGTACAGATGTATCCACTGCCAGTGACCACGAAGTATATGCATTGATAGCTAAGAAGGAGAATTATAAGTTAAGCGGAGATTAATAAGACTAGCATGGAAATGTAATAGGAAGCACGGTGTTCCGAACTGTGGGAATATGATGAATATGCTCTAGTCAGCCAATGCAACTTCTAAATCGTCCAGTGGACATGAATCGGAAAGGAAGCTACCAGTCAAGTTCAGGAGGGAAAAACTTGGAAATTAGCTTCTCGTAATATGGGCGAAGCTTCTCAATATCAAAGGGTTCGTTGCTTTTGGAGTAGAGATCATATGGATTGAATATGCGCACGGCCTCGAGTGCTCTGGTGTCTTTGGCGTTTGTCAGATGCGTGTAAGCATCTTCACGGTGCCATCTATCAAGGTACTGGTCGGAAAGGGGAATGCAAGGAGAATTGATAAGTGGACGTACGGGTAGAAACTGTGATAACGGATCATTGCTAAAGCTTCCTCGGGGAGAGAACACTGATCTTTGACCACGTGATACAAGTACTGATGTCCGAGGGTGTTCAGATTGGATGCATCGCTTAACGTTAGACAACGTACCTCGTCATGCCCCCATGATATCATCACATTGTCTAACCCACAATTGGGCTCATAAATGCCGTATTTTGTAGAATACACCGCGTCGTAATTGTCAGGGTTCCCTGCGAATGTATCTGGGTAGATGTTCTTGTCTGAGAAAGCACATCCGACTACGAACGTGTCCTGGGAAGATACGATCAGTGCTGGGAACCTTTGCCGAACTTGGTCTAATTACCCCAACGACGTCCCATTGGCCCTCGCTATCAAAGAAGTATAGCAGCTTGCCAAGGTCATGGATAAGGCCAGTGACCTGCATCCACTCAGGCTTGCCATCGCGTCGGATCGCTTCTGCCGTCTGGAGAAGATGTTCGATTTGAGACAAACTAGTCTATAGATAATATGAGTAAGAAATCGCGAGCCCTCCGATAAGTTACTCACGTCAGGGTCAGAGTCATCTACAAGGGTATTAAGCATCTCCATGGCTTGCCAGATACCCATGCGGGCACGTTTGCGGCTCTTGAAATCAACACGAGCCTTGATATTGAAAGCAACAGTTTGCTTCTCTGCATTAATAGTGAGCGCGGGGTGTAATGGCATCATAGACATTCCATGCCCACCATGTTGCTCTTTGTAAAAGGATTTGACGCGCTCGCATGCACTGTCATACTGCCTGAACGCGTCCTTCTCCTTTGTCGCGCTGACCTCTGACTCTTCGTTCCAATGCTTCCCTTTGAGGACGTTAACTGTGGTATGGGGGGTAAGAATGATGGACGTCATGGGGGTGTAATCCCGACCAACCGTGATCAACGGCATCGGAAAGCTCGTCAAGGTCGATCCCAGAGCGGTTCAAAGCTGGCATAGTGACTGAGTAAGTCGAGGATGCAAGAGAACACTGGTCGTAGGGAGGGGGCTGGCTGGAGATTGGAGCACTCACCGAACGTTCTTTATACCCGGAACAGGATGGGACGAAGCCAACGGAAGTACAAATGCAGTACCCGAAAGTATACGACATCGGATTCCGGAGCTTCACATTGCGACATGATTGCATGGTCGATATGGGAGAACCCTATTTGGAAGAACTGGCGACGTGTTATTGCGTGTAAGACTTAATTTGGAGGTCGACACGGTGCGACAGGAACTCATGGCTTCTGGGGTCTGTTGCACCGTGTCGACGCGGTCCTTCTAATCCGAGATCTGATGGGCATGCTGTGATTCTTGGTGATCATGACGGTTGTGGGTAGCGATTCGTGTCATGCGGTTGAGCTCCAATCGGGCAGGTCATGTGCGTCTGCCGGGTTCCATCAAAAATACCGTGCGTTAACATCCAGTGGCGTCGGATTCAGCGGGGTTTGTGAGCAAGACAGGACTCATATCGCTGGCATCTTCATCCTGGCAAATCAATGAGTAGGGCTTGTCTTGCTCACAAACCCCGCCTGGATCGCTAATGACATTTGCTATCTCCTCCCGAATCTGCCCTGCACGGTGGGATCCTGGCAAGAAGCTTGTCGTCCGTGTGAAACGCTCGACTCCTTGATTTGAAACACAGGGTCCAGGAACATCGTATGTATCAGGAAGACCTGTTAAACATTACGTTGCGTTTGAGCAGACTCTAAAACGCAACTGTGGTAATGTTACGACCCACCGGTCACCTTGAGTGAGATATTCCTGATTATGAAAAAAACGATGAAAAAAATAGAAACGAAAAAAAAGAAGTCAGGGTCATTGCTGCCGCCTAAAACCCAGTTCCACGCCATCCATGGGCACCTTCCTGCAAGGCTGATGCGAACTCATCCGAGAGGCACAGCAAACAGAAAGAGCTAGCCAGATGGAGTAATCCCCCCAGTGCGAGAGTCTCGCACTGTGCCTTACACAAGTTCACCAAAGGACCACCTCAAGGGTCGCCGAATACGATAAATGAGATCCGGTCCCATCGAACCCTGCTGAGACCTTGAACACATCTCATCTCAATTTCAGCGGCGCCACATCTCTAATAATCTCTAACTTTCGCGCCGCCGCCATTCGATGTTCGCTCAAACCCGGTTGCTGTGGAATGATTTCAGTGCCTCTTCTACGCTTTTGGAAAGCAAGCGGAAGCCAGCTCGGAGACAGTCATCGCCGAGCACGCCCTTATCTTGCCTGCATTCCAACTAGTTTAAAGTTATCTGCTACATGATACCTATGGACTTTTCCGCGCTACGAGCCGAGGACCCAGTGGTCATCTCACTTACCGGGGTTGGGGATCGGCCAGTTATCAAATCCGAGGTCGACGCCTGGCATAACATTAGCTCGACTTGGGTCTCCAATGAAATGATTACCTACCCCAAAGGGGCATAATCAGCCGCTTTTGCTTTCCATTAGCTGCAACACCATCGAGCTTCGTCACGTCGTCGGATGTCAGCTTATTGTATGCATCAAGAGCACCCGTGAAGTTCGTCGCGATGCGGGTGGGGGTGATCGATTTTGGAAGCACGACAATGTCTTTCGCGACTATGACATCAATCTCAGTCATTGCCACGCCAACTATCCGAGTGACCAATGAAGCCTTACGTAAATAACCCAGGAGAACATCAGTAGTCTTCAAATCATACTTTTTTGCAACTTCTGTGGCCACTTCGTCGTCAAGTAGGGGTGAGTTTGTCGAGCCGAGAGGGGAATATGCCTGAGGGACAATGGTCTTAGATTTCAAGTAGTCCAAGAGTCTGAGCTGAGGGTTGTATAGGTGCAGTTCCAGCTAGTCAAAATGGTTCAATCTCTAAAAATACCTAGGTCGATCAAAGCGAACCTGATTAACCGCCGGAATGATTTCAGCGATAGGGAGGATTTTCTCCAACATCATCTGCGAGAAGTTTGATGCGCCAATGGACTTCACTTTGCCTGTGATATGATTTAGTTGAGTCACCGCAGGGTTTTACATGACCGGAAATCTTTGACCTTTTTTGACCATCGCTTCCATATCCTTCCAAGTATCTCTCAGATCTCTTGATTCATCGACGTCACGATTTCCATTGGGACGTGTGGGGAACACTGGATGGTTCCCATTTGGATTCAATGCCACCGGCCAGTGGACAAGGTATACTGAAGTGGTGAAAACGTCACTACGCGGATAGGAAAATAAGCAAGGGCTGGGCGCACGATCAAGGTAATCCGTCCCCAGATTAGCGAGCGTCTGGTCGAGGCACTCCTCTACTCGACTATGGTAGGTGCACCACAGCTTACTGGTTATCTGGAATGCAACGTCAGTAGCGATCCAGAATCTGTCTGATCGACGATTGCATACGTAGACTTCTTTTCTAGGAACGCCGGATGCTTTCAAGCCCTGGCCAACTTCCTTTTCGTTCCCATATGCCCTGTCATCATCAGGGTTTTGATTCACCAGTAGAAGATCCAAGAAACACACGGAACCTACCAAGCACAGTCGAGATGTCGATACCCGGCCCTGAGTGCCGCTTCGACAGCTCGCGCAACCTCGTTGGGTTTGGACTGCCAGGTTCCTGTGTTTTCACTAACTCAGAAATGATTTCCTCGCGATTGCAAGTCGCGCTCACCGAGACCGATAGCTGGGATAGACTCCCCGTTATTCAGTTTGATCAGATGTGAAGACATGTGTGAGGGAAACTTGAAGAAGATAAGACACCGTTTGCCCTCCTTTTGAGATCGTAGATATCGGCGGTCCGAACGAACCCGGTCAATGTTCAGGGATATTTTCGATGACAAATCTAATTATACCGGGTGGTCATGCCAGGAATCGTGGCAACGTTGAATGGCTGTTTCTGCTTTTCGACTTTCTTGTTCTCAGCTCTGGGCTGGCTCGTGGAATTTGGTTTCACGTGATAATTGAGCCGCTTACCGGGGGGGGGTTTGCCAGAGAATCTTTTATCAGCACTTATGTGAGCTACAAGGCGATGGAGGTAGTGATAGGGTGCCAACCTGGGAGAATCAGTGTGAGGATCATCGGTCTGTTTCAGGGTGGTTGGTGGTCTGATTGTTGATATCACCGTGGGAATTTGAACCGTGCCGTTTTACTCGACCTGAACCGATTCAACCAAGTTTCAACAGGCTCAAACGATCCTGACGAATCCGAGGTCTGTTCAGAATCGTCTCGCTATTCATATCATGTAAAACATGCCCTACCCATGATTTGATCAGACAGTATTGTGTCCACGCGTGTACCCGGTCCGGCGTACACCGGCAATCGTTGGCAGCTCGAGAGGGCTCAAACCGCCAAAGTTCCGGCGGTGCGGCTAAATTAGCCTGTGCTGTGCCGCTTATCCCTGACTTGCCAACGTTGCAAGTGAAGGGGCAGATAACCGAAGTTACCGAACCATGATCTGATCTCGGTCTCGCATCTCGCCGGGCCAGTATTACAAGCTTGTAGCACAACAGCAGCCTCTTTTATGGACTACGTCGGGCTCCCCCCCATCCGGGAACCGGGACACAGCTAGCTAGTTTTCTCTACCTTTAGAAACGCTTTCAACATGCCTTCGCTCGAGGTTTCGGGTGCCATGTGCCACAAAATTGACGATTTTCCTTCTTTGCTCGGTTGATCCTTAACAGTGCGTTCTTCATCCTGTTGGCGTATCTAGAATGTGGCAAATGATCGGACACTATTACCGTCGAAGTTCCTCGAGGCTATAATTCCGATAATCCGTCGCTCGACATTGACATTAAGGCATGCTTCGTGTCATTACTCATCACCGTTTCAAGTTATGTGATTGCCTCCAGATCCCTCTTCATTTAGGCAATACCCTCGAGTTCGCGCAAATGACGCTCCCCATTCCCCTATAGGTAACAATGTCAAGTAAAAGATTTCAGAGAAAGGAAACCATAATGGGTGGCATAAGGCGCCAAACGGCAAGTATCGTCTAGTTCATTCCAGTTTGATGTCGTTCCGAAGACCGTCATTGGCAAGAACCAGGTCTATTTGAAATTGCGCCGAACACCAGGTTTCGCTGCCTGTGGCAAGAGCCTAGTGTCTTCCTTGTGGTTCGGAGGACTTGCTAAATGTTCCTCTCTGAAGAGCGGTGGGTAAACGCTGTTTCACCCTGTCCAGTGAATCATATATCGAAATTCCGCGGTATCTTACCCTATTGCATAGAGGTGCAGGAGTGCTTATGATTGATGGATCTTCCTCACATTTCTCCGTATATACAGCAGAATCCAAAGGCATCCATTCGTTAGTCCAAGTCTGGCCCCTATGTCGAGCGGCACCCTTTCCACCTGTCTCTCTGAACCGTTGGATACGTAGTGTTGGACCGGTGTCGCTGAGGTACAGTACATCGATGGGCCCGGGAACTCGGCCCGTAACTCTGCGCAGCGGCTTATACATTGTGCGATATGTCACGAAGGTGAAGGAGTCTGGTTGCAGTCGAGCTCTCTGGAGATACATTGATCCGACATTCGGTCAATAGATTAGCCACCGGTCTTTGGTGCATTTCGGTTCTCCAAAGATCGAGGAACTACTCTCTTCGGTCCGAGTACGTGTACAAGAATCCGGATCGAGAGTACCCGTGATAAAGCCCGACCATTCGTGCTCGTGATCAATGATTTGATCAAGACGTTGTTGCAGACAAATGCAATGATCCAATTTGGGCCAATTGGAAATATATGGCGGACCGTTGCTCCCGAGGCGGCATTGAGCCGATCATCGGTTACCGGCGACCAATCGGTATAGTACCCCAAGGGGATGAGCCTGGCCGGTAAGTCCATGTCGAACACTGTATATTTATCTTGGGGATTCCGGAAGCACTCCCGATCGCGAATTGTTTGAAATGTCGTCGGTGGTTATTGGCAATCGTAGTGGCGGCCTCGAATCACCACCCAAGTGCCTATAGAGTACTAGTAAGTACCCTATTGAACCTGCTAGTAATCATGGCATTCCGCATCAAAGAATGTCAGATGGGGCTTGGTTTGGACCTGGGGTATCGTGCGGGGCTCAGGGCCATCCATCGCTTCTAGAACAACAATTTGAGGCGTGTGTTCCTCACCTACGGGTAAGTAAAAAATCTGGGTCTATTACCCCATGCTCAGTAAACTTGCCAAATTTAGCGTCGAGTAAATGTGGATGCAAAGTGGTCGTGGTGTGTCACACTAGGCCCGGGCTACGTTCAGCCAACCCGGCATAAGGGCGCACGCTCTAATTGACGGGGTGGGACAGTTCTAACGAGTCGCCTGCTCGTCCGAGTCCTCTTCTTCGAAACCCGACCCAAGTGAAGTGATATGTAATGTGGCTCTAAGATGGTCTCCTGAGTCTCCTCACGATAACGAACAGCTTATTGAGTTTTTGTTTGCCAGTGGCCGCAAGCGAAAACCACCTTTCCATCAACCAGACTACGGATTGAATTCACAAGCTTGAGATACCAAAGTTGAGGGCTCACTGACATGGAACCGTGGCGCACAACCTTCATTTGATCATCAATTGCGGCGGCTCCAACAATTGACAAAGGAAACCATGCTCGGATAACAGTTGTCAGTAACTTACATGAAACCCATGAAAACGTTGTAACCATCGGCTATGATAAGTTGTCAATGCGACGAGGCGATTACTACGTCATGCGATACTGTTCAGATCATTGTGACACTGGCGATATTATTGAGGGTACAGTATGACGCAAAACATTTTGTTTCCAGGACCACTTGTTTGCATGGAGAAGTGCCTAGCAGCATCAGGCTAATACAAAACTTAATCTAATACGGCGCGACCGGCCCTCCGAACCAGCGTTATGACGCCGTTATCTTACATACTATCTGTGCGTCCCTGTTAAACATGAGACATGCCGCAGCTTGTCATCTACTAACATAACCACTGGCAGTATCTACTCCGAGTCGACTCGCTTGGCAGGCTCCGTCATCTATTTCGACAGTCCACGAGCCCGGGAAGACGCGACTTGGCACACCCACTTACATTATATACTTCAAAAGCTTGGGGACCTCAGACACCTCACACCTCAGGTTTCCTTGCACTTTACGCCCTTGTTTAGCCATCCTGGCGCCTACTACAGTAGTACTACGGCTTCTTCCGACCCTATCCCCTCGTAGGCTCGTACGTAAACCCGAATTGGCAACTGTAGTGACGTTCAATCACGTGCACTGGGGAATCCGATCGACATCCGAATGACATTAAGGACACAAGACGGTATTATCGAGATCTTGCCCCGGTTTCGTCTACCCTTCTTGTGTGAACAGATGTCTTACGATTGTTTGGTGTAACCTTTTGCTTCGTGCGTTGAGACACCCAGTCTGATTTATGAAGATTTACGCACAGGACGAGCATTATCAAGAGAAAAGAACTTGCCGACATTGATGATCTAGTGGGGATAAGCTAACCCGTGTCAGCACACTTTCTCTTTGGGGATTAATCGATTAAGATTGGCGGACGAATGGAGTAAACTCATGACTCCACTGCGAGGAGTGCAAATCCGCCTCATATATCCTATCCTGCCATAAATTGTGGTTAGTATGTAAACCTATATAAACCCATATAAACTCATAATAAGCAGAATGGCTTGTTGGCATGTGCAGCTCTATAGTTAATTGTTTTGTTATGCAATTTATATGGTCTGGACAACCATATAAGGGGCATATACACGTCCTTTCGGCTCTCTCCCGGCTTGGTGTCACACACAGGTATAACGATGAGAACTACGATTAAATTTCGGGCACTCGCACCAGTTGCGGAGATTAACCAACGACGTGTCATTCGTGGGAGATGGGTACATATAAACGACGGAGAGGCTGGCGCCATTGTTACTCTTAGTACGGGTTAATTAACTAGCGTCAGGATAAGGCAGGTGGGATTGACAAGCCATGCGTCGAAGCTGACGCAATAATAGCCGTATTGGGAGATGTTGCAGCCTGTCCCCTCGAATCTGGAGTGATGGTGCAGATAGAATTAACCCACTAGTCGTTGTGGGTACCCATCACGATTCTGAGATTCGACAGGAAGACGGACATTTGAGTATCACGCCTCAACCAGACAGCGTACCGTTGTTCACCACTCCTCCTGGCACTTACAGCACTACGGAAGGCGATGTGTCAGTTATCTGTCCATAAAAATGCACTTGTACAACCGGGATGCTGAAATGCTGCGCAATCCTGTCCATATCAGAGGAAGTTATCAAGGATAAATTGAGGGACTAAGTTGTCCAAAGACCTCTTTCACATACACGGGGACGCTGGGGCACAGCCTCAGTAATGATGCTCTTAGTGACAATGACAAGCGTGAAGCTTTGAAGTGGTTCGGCATCCTCCGTCATCGCCTGCTGAACATTCACCCCCATGTCGTAGGTCAATTCGCTTGACTGGCTGATGGAGAGCGCCACACTGCGCCATTTTGTCTTGGCTCATTAAGGCTTGGGGGTGGCAATCAAGCCTTTTCAACCCCGAAAGATGACGTGTGCGCGTGGTGACTGCGTAGCAAGCAGTAATTTCGATCCACTAGGCTAGCACTATTCAGCGGAGTTCTACAAAGGGGATATTGCAGGCGGCAGAGTTCAAGGGCTTACTATTTCCTAGGCCCTGGCGAGTGTCATCCACATGCATTTTGCGACGTGGGGGTGAGAAACGCCGAGATATCTGTATCACGGTAACGTTATAAGATGGTTGACAAAACTCGCGAGTTCTGAACTGTTGCTTGGTCAGTGCCAAGTGAGCCATAAATTACCTATGTCATGCAAGCAACTTGTTGCCTGATGCGGCACTGTACTCCGCATTCGCTGCCAGTTCGGGATGAACATCGAGGAAAACCACAATTGCAGTATCAAGTTCTTTCGTCGATTGATGGGATGCACCAACCCCAATTCTGGAGGGGATATAAGGAACTGCGTGCAGAGACAATCAGCTGACAACGCTGCACGGAAAGAGTTGACCGCACCGAGAAGTCCCGGGCTAGAGAGAACTTCACGCGACTCATGAAGGTCACCGCATACAGCAATTATATTTGGGGTTCTCGATGCGATGAGGCACTTACTACCACATCATGTAGACTCGTGCCTTCGAAGTCCCAGATTCCTGTCCACTTGAAAATTTTCAGTGACTACATTGGGAGCCCTGGGCCAATGCAAGCACATGATTGATAGATATTAGATGTTGAGGCTTTGAAATCGGACATGGAATCCTGCCATGACTGTTGACCGTAACCGTTCGCGTCAGCTTACAAATTGACTTGACCAAGATATTTTACATAAATTGGTACGCGCCGTTCGAGTTACCTTTAGTAGGCAAGATCTCTTACCAAACTGCTTCAACTGCCATTCGACCAGCGTCTTATCAATAGCCAGAGCAAGCTAGTAAGAAATATCACGGCTGCCAGTACGCTACCTGGTCGAGGTCACTGACACGACCAAGCAAATCTCCCAGTTTAGACCTGCACAGCACCGGAGATTACGAGTGCGCACGGACCAACCTTTTTCGGGATACTACGAACCCTAAACCACCACTGGGAGTTAGAGCTCGAGTTGAACCTGCCACGCCATCTCACTTCCGATACTAAAACCCCACAGGTTGTTGTGTCGTGACGATGGATCTAGAAGAGTTCGAGGTTGATCATAATCAAGTCGACGCGTCCACGAACGATGTAATAAGCTCATTATCGATCCCGGATGCGCTGAAGTGGGTCGATGCTGAATGGCACACTGCCAGCAGGCGGGCTAGGTGGATGGATCTGCTTGGTGACTATGCTGGAATTGAGCCATTCATCATCGAGGGTATAGTAACGTTGCAGATGTTCCATGCCTATTACTTACTCCCATGCCCCCGCAGGCCATTCGTTGATCGACCTGGTTATCAGTGATCCATTACTAGCTCTTGGGATCCCAGAAGGTAAGCTTGAGGTCGTATCCCCTCCTAAAGGATCGGCGTTTGACTGCGGGATCAGATCCCTCTTTCCAGATTTTGCATGCTGTGCATATACTCGAACGTACACTGGATCAGTTTATCAAGCGCTCCGCCGTGTTTGACATCGTATTTTGGGATGGTGTGTCTCACGTACACACCAAGACTTCGTCTGACACCTAGTAGAAACCCGACACGTTGCATTGAGGACGGGCGTGCGTGGCTTCGAGGAAGCATCCAGGTCACTCGCTCGCAAGCTTTTATTCAACCACCTACGAAACCTACCCCAAGTATCAGTTTACTCTTTCACCGGTCTTTCCGATCCAAAATGGAAGGCGTACCAGTTTTTGCGAAAAGTGAGCTGAAGTACACTATTGAACATCATCACGCTCATCTTGCCTAGCCTATGTTTGTCTTGGTCAATGATGGTGACACGGGTGGGGACTCCGGGGACCCTTTCTCCGCTCACCGCCTCCTTTGTCATCGTGTCTTTTTGTGCGATCTTCTAACGAGCGGGTTAGCGCTCGCACTCTTGGCTGGTGCTGAGTTCCGTGACGCGAAGGTCCGTATCCTTGCCTAGTCATCGAGAGAAAAACTCATCTATCTTCCTCACCAGGTTCTTTCTTTTGTCTACGAATCCAAGTCACGTCGAGCAGATAGTTTTGTTCCGACCGCCGCTCGTGATGCATGTCTCACAGCAGCTCGTAGTCTTGAAGAGCAGGGAACAGAGACCATTCTCATTCCATCGCGCACGCCAAACAAACCTCTTAAGACACCGAGAACGCTTCCGATAGATGACATCGTCCTAGAGATCGCACTACAATCACAGCTTTCTGATGCGCGTGGGAAGACTCTCTTCTTTGCATTCCTCATTCACCTCCTGTTACTTGTTCATCTCTCGACACAGGATCGTGCCAGAAGATTGGAACCCATGCGAGCAAAATTCAAACGTCTTCTAGTATCGGATTTCCTTCCGAGTACTTTTCGCACTCTAGAGGCAGCCGTAACGTCGTTGGATACAACTATTGATGTCGATGTGAGGGTGTTCGTCGCACTTGTCCGGTTCTTCGCAGAAAACCCAACATTTTCGCTGCACGACATCTTGGGGAACAACATCGCCGAAATTGTACAAGGAAAACTCTCTTCATTATCTGTTCCAATTTCGGCGTTCTCGCAATTCGCCGCGGAATTTCTTCCGTCACACAATCCTACCTCCCCATCCACAGAAAACAAGCTTGGTTTGCTTCCCTTCAGCAACAGGATTTTTGACGACGAACTTAGGGAAATCCATGGTTTCGCTGATGATGATTGTGCGAGAGCCCATCGAATCGACGAATCAGAAGAAGACGAGGGAGTGGAAAGCAGCCAAGGGTCCGATACCGACGAATGGGACACCAGCAGTGAAGAAGAAAAGGGCGAAGCGCCGGCCATGCCCAAAGTTCCGACGGAAGTACCTAGGACAGGATATTTCGATGACGGTACACTCTTCAACGACACCCAACATTGGCACAACCACAAGAAACCTCTCTTACCGAAGCATCTCGGAGGTGAGGCGCCTCCCGCGGCTGAAGCGGAGTGGCAGCGGATGAAGAAGCTTCGATCTGACCAACGGTTCATGAAGACGATGCATGACCAGGCTGCGACCTTGACGGGTGCATCTGGTGCGGCACTGCGTCAGATCAAGATACTCCCGGTTGGGTCGGGTCCAATTCCGTCAAAGGTCACTTATTTGTATAATCGAAATGTCCCTCGTGAGCTGAGACGCGTACAGCCGCAGAGGCAAAGCCACGCACGCCCCACTGCTTCCAAAGCTCCCCCGAAAAAATCCAAAGCTGATGTCATCCGGGAACAAAATTTAATGCAAAAGGCACAGAAGCAACTTGCCGACTCGACCGCGTGGTTGACCGCTCGTATCCGCGATCTAGATTCCGAGACCTCCTTGGCTTCTGTGGAGAAGTACATTTCGGATTTGAAGCGCAATCTGAGGTCCAACGAACCATTTGTCGCAGTAGAGTTGGCGCTCTATCGCTTACATCGACTGTTTCAGGATTGGATCTCGGATCCTCAACGTGACTCAACGGCGGTCCGCGACAGACACGGCATCACGGCACTTCGTACGATCAAGGATATCCTCGAGATCAATTATTGTACGAGTAACATCCGGAAGTGCATCCACGACGTCTTAAACGCCCTCGGCCTCTCTATGTATGCGAACACACTCACGATCGCTCCGTCGATATCGGAGGACCAGCCGCTCAGTTTCAAATTTATGGATCTTGTAAAGTCGAGGACGCAGGAACCACTGCACGTGTTCATGCGTATCAAGGAACACCCGATTGAGTGGCAGTTGCGCGTATTCGGCGAGTACCTGGATCGTAGTATGGATAGCCAGTACGACCCGCGGGTCACATTTAAACCCGACGCATGGCAGAGACAAGTCTTGGCAGCAATTGATGCGAATCGGTCCCTCCTTGTTGTCGGTATGTGGTGTCTGTTTCGGGAAATGTTTGGGATGCATTGACGGTGTCATTGCCAGCACCGACCAGTGCGGGAAAAACATTCATTTCATATTATGCAATGGAAAAGGTTCTTCGAGGGTCGGATGAAGGTGTCATCGTTTATGTTGCCCCTACGAAAGCACTGGTTTCTCAGGTGGCGGCGGAGATATACGCACGATTCAGCAAGGACCTAAGTGGCAGTGCGTGTTTCTCACTCTCCCATAGTCCGAACGTCACGGGGATGTGCAGGGAGTTGCTGGGCGATACACACGCGCGATTATCGCATCCATGACCCCCAGAATTGCCAGATTCTTGTTACAGTTCCGGAGATGCTCGCAATCATGATGCTCTCGCCACCCTTGGCAAGGGTCTGGACTCCTCGCGTGAAATAGTGAGTCGTTCTAGACTCTTTCCTCATTGGTAGTTCACGATTTTTGTAGCATCATTCTCGATGAAATCCATACGATCGGTCAGCAAGAGGGCGGGTCTGTGTGGGAACAAATCCTTCTACTCGCTCCCTGTCCCGTCATGTCAGTTGTTTTACTTGCTTTTTACCAATTTGGGTATGAATTAATGCTTGACCGATCACACATAGTGGCCTGTCCGCAACGGTGGGTGAGCCCGAAAAGTTCAACACATGGCTCGAAGCGGTCCAAAAAGCTGGTGGTTTCCAACACACCTTTGTTCATCACCCGCACAGATACTCCCACCTTCGCAAGTTCTTTTACAACATCTATGCGCCACCGAGTAACCGATTCGAATCGATCTCGTCACACAAGTCCTCAGAACGAATGCGGTTCCTTCACCCGGTCGCGATGCTTGCTTTCGGGCCTAGGTCTATCCCTCCCGATTTGGCGTTAGAAGCCTCCGACACGTTGACACTGTATCGGGCACTCGTGGACCACGGAGACGTACCATCCTCCACGCTGGACGCGCTGAACCCATTGAAGTTCTTCCCCTCTGACAGACTGCTGCAGCAAAAGGATGTGATCGCGTACGATGTCGCGCTCAAAGAATGTCTCGCACCCATGGTTGCTCAGTTCGATCCCCGTGACCCAGCATCCCCGTTGTACAAAGTTATTGCGAGCCTCGAAGACCGTGCGTTGAGTCAGGTACCCACCAAAGTGATCAACACCCAGCCCTCTCGCGAGTTGTTCAAGGGAAACTTGATCCATCTCGTCTGCGACCTCCACGCCCAAGGCGATCTGGTGAGCGTAGTCTGTTCGGGATTCATACCAAGACTCATCCCGTTCTCTCCAATTCTAGCCAGCGATCTTCTTCAATTTTGATCGCACAGACTGCGAAATCATGGCCATCACCCTTTGTGCCGCGTTGCGAGTTGAGGAAAAGAAATGGCGCGACACTAGCCCAGAGTGGAGACGCAAAGTGGCCGAATATGAAGAATGGCTATCGAGGGCGAAAGATCGCGAGCGTGCAGCTGCCAGAGCAGCAAAAAACAAACCCGACCCGGACGATGTCGTGACAGAGGCTGTAGAATGGCAAGCGACATTTAATCCCAACGCCCCGCTGGCCCAATTTTCGTTTGCGGGCCAGTATTTATCATACACGCAGAGCATGCTTCAGGAGGAGTTGGCGGACTTGAGGTGGACAAAGACACCCTCGTGGGCCCTCACTTGCTTGAGACGGGGAATTGCAGTACATCATGCTGGCATGAATAGGCGATACAGGACGGTTGTCGAAAGGTGTGTGAAGTCGTCGCGTGGCTTGTATTTCCGGATCACTGAGAGGACCTTGAAGCCTGTTCCGTCAGGGATTCATCCGCGTAATATTTGCAACAGGTTATTTCCTATACCAAATTTCTAGTTGTAGGACTGACAAAGATTTCAATAGGCACGCTGGCACTCGGTATCAACGCACCTACGAAGACGTCTGTCTTTTGTGGCGACTCGCCATACCTGACCGCCCTCATGGTACGTCGATTTTTTGAGTTTGCTTGTGAGATGGTGCTGAAGGGTCGGTCCATTAGTACCGACAATGCGCTGGTCGTGCTGGGAGACGTGGATACGATCTTCTCGGGAAAATCGTGTTCTACGGTTTACCCATGGATCGCGTACAACGATTGACGTTGTCGAAGCTCCCCTCCCTCGGTGCGAACTTCCCAGTGACATCCACGCTTGTTCTTCGTCTCTTCAACCTTCTCGAGGGATCAGAGTATGCACCCGCTGCCGTGAATGCCGTTCAACGCCTGCTTCATCTTCCCCAAGTGAGCTTCGGTTCCGAAGAGGGCAAATACCACTTACGATTCAGTATTGATTACCTCCGGCGCGCACGCCTGTTGGATGAACATGGTCACCCATTTAACCTGTTCGGGATCGCATCTCACCTCTACTACACTGAACCGAGTAACTTTGCGTTCGTCACGCTACTCAGACACGGCGTCATTCACCGCATCTGCGCACAGCCGAGTTTGATCCGGGCAAAACACGATTTCATCCTTCTGATGAGTCACCTGTTTGGAAGACGGTACTTGCCTGGGTCGTATCTCAAAGATAAGAATGTGGCGGAGATGATCAAGAAGTCGGCGTCAATGGTGGTTTTACCTCCGTTGCAGGATGACGCGAGGCGCGTGCTCGCGGCGCACGAAGACGAGATTCTCCGGATCTTTACGGGGTATGCGCTCACGTATGGTTCCCAACGCGGCGCCGAACTGGGACCCGACACACGTCTTCCGCTGAGTAACACAGAGCTCGGCGGTGCACCTAACATGGTGGCACGTTTTGGAGCGTGGTTGCAAGAAACGTCGATCAAGGTCGTCGCAAGGTCGTTGTTCGTCGCCAATTCAGGGCACGACGATCAATTCAAGAGCGTCCAGGATCTCGCGAGGACGGCCAGGAGGGGTTTGAGCCTCAACGAACACGCTATCCCGTCCTTTGAAGCCATCTTCGCCGGGGGTGAAAACGGGCATGGAGCCTCTGGCCTCCCTGCACAGACCAAGCAGACGCACGGTTTGGCCCTGAACGCCTATATTCTTGACTTTTATACGCACGGCCGGGTACAACCGTTGAGCGATGCCAACGCGATCAGACGCGGCGACGTCTGGTTCGTGTTGCAAGAGTTTGATCTGACGTTGGTGACGGTCAGGGGGGTATTGGAACAGCTGATTATGCGAAGACCGGAAGGGGTAGACGTGGGGGAGGGCTCTGACACGGGTGAGGCTGAGGGTGGTGTTGAATCGGAGGACTTGGATAGCGGGTTTGTCGATGTGGATGATCCGACGGAAAAATATGACGAGGGGGAGGGCGGGGAGGACGTCGAAGGAACGCGTGGGGCTCAGGTAACGTGTGGTGCTGGTAGACCCAAGCCCGGCTGGGTGGCAGAAAGGGATTGGAGAGTTCTTGAGGTGATACGCGAGGCAACAGGGGAATTTAACGAGAAGTTCAGGGCGATGTGGGCTTGAAGAATCTCAATCAGGTCTGGAGTTATCGTGTGTATGATATGCGTGTCGGGCGATTTTGTATGTTGTACGAGTTCTCGTCGAACGCCACCAATGTTTTGTAGTTTTCTAGCAACAGAAGGAGTATCGTCAATACAGGGTTTTCCTAGGTTCCGAGTTCCTGCAGCCTTGATCCGGACCTGACAAAACGCATACCTACAAAGTGCACGAGGTGACGGAGGGGTGTAAGTAACGAAGTCCAAGGCAACGTAGACGTGAAGAATCAACCTCTTGTCGCTGAAGACTAGAGCTACCTGTGTATAATACACGTTTCGAATGATCCTCTTGTATGTTGTACGACATACTATGTAGTTCTCCCCGAGATGCAGCCGACGTCTCGCGGTTCTGACGACAGGAAACGATATTGTGTAGTTTCCCGAGGTGGTCCCTAAGGTTCAAAGGTGTTCAGATTCATGAGGCATTAATTGAACTTCCTATCAACACCGCGTCGGAGCTTGACAAAACGCATGCCTACAATGAGTAGACTTGATACTAATTATCTTGGGGACAAACGGATACCTTCTGGCCCCCGACGAGAGCCACAATTATGCGGCACAAAAGAAGGACCCTCCAGAGCGTCATACGAATGACTACGATCAAGTCAACGTCATACGGGCAAGCGCCTTCACGACCGGCGTCTTCACCGGATTCCTCCTAATTAACTCCGGTGCAGAGGTGTGGAAATGGGCTGTCACAGCGAACACACGCCATTGTATGTCAGGCTGGTGCTAGACGTACAGCGATGAAATGGAGGAACGAGAAGATCATACGGACATCCGCTTGCACCCGGTTCGCGAGGTAGACGCACTCAGAAGGTGACTTGATCCATGACGTCGGTGGGGCCGCATCGCACAATGCGTGCCGAGAGAGTCCGCCATAGGTGTGATTCTTGTGACGAGGAAAAGAGCCCGTCGACGTTCCCGACCATGCCACTGCCGACGCTCACTCCGAGAGGCTGTCACCCAGAACCTGTCAACCGATTGTACTGGCCGACCTGCCATGCACGCCGTGCTCGTATGATGTCACCAATAGAGGGCCAGATCTTCCATGCATGGGCCGTCTTTCTCTTCGCCCGACCGTTACAGTCTCGTCTGTATGCGGCGTGTCGACGAAACAGATGTGAGTTTTGCTGGAGCGATCGCTTAAAGAATCGTGACCGATACACAAGTATTGTCAGAAACGAGCTCGTGGATGCAAAGCGGGTAGAAGGAAACGCACCGATGACGTACACGAGCGGACGAGCGCTTCTGACAGTTCAACTCAGTGGTGGGTGAGGTAATTTGGTGAACATTGGCGAATCTATGTGACTGCTCCTTGTAGCGATGCAGGAGGACCGTAAGGCCACGTTGAAAATTCCGGGCGGTCTTTTGGGTTTCATTGAGGACAGTGATGACATCACATGGAGAGGCACACTTACATTATTGCAGTAGTGAGCAGGAAGACCAGCGCGCAGATTCCACAACAGGACAGCGTCAGCCATGGTCGTGGCCATGACCACGACGTCATTAGCATGCTGGATGGGAGACCCAATCTGTTCGTGCGTCACTGCGTGCCATAATGACACGAATGGACCTGCAGGAGCTGCGGTTTATGCGCTACCACTCGTCAAGGCAATGCACTGTGGGTTATAGTCACTGTGGATGCGCCATTTCGAGAGCGTGTTGCCGGTTGCTGAATGTGGCCATTGTCAACCGCAACAAAAAGACGCTTGCTGTCGTGACGCCATGCAAAGGATTGGTTGAAATATGAATTGACTTTAATCTTGAAATCGGCGGCGAGACGACCTCCTTCGCATTCAAATTCCACTCGGCAGTTGCCAACAGCAGATCATCCGATCCCGGGCCGGTCGCGATTTTCGCCCCGTCCTACGACACCGCGTCTGTATCGCCCCCGGCTCGGTCACGAGTTCTTCCCTCACAAAACCCCGATATGTCCCGCTCACAATCCACCTCTCATCGTGCGACACCGCAATGTCGTAGATCCAATTTCTCCCGTCCATCGACTCTCTTACTTCATTCTATCTTCTACCATCCAGCATTGAATCTTCCTGTCCGCTCCATCAGCCAAGACATAGCGATGTCGGCCATCGGTTTCGATCACCAATCTCTTCCTAGAAGCCCTGTTGGGATGGGTCGTCAGCTACCACAGGACCGGATTGGCCACTCTTACTTTCCCTTGCCCTTGCTGGTCCCGGCGCGACTCTCATTCAGCTCTTAGCTTCTTGTTAGTATCGCCCCCTCAATTAATCTTTCCGTTCACTCTTCTTCGTACCGGTAGTCGACGCAATCAGATGAAGTTATCACACTAACGAGCCTTCGGGAGGCCCTTGCTCTCCGATACACACTTGTCTCCCTCTCGTGACCTTAGCGCTTGTCCTCATATTGGCCCACTTTCCTATTCCTGTCGTGGTGCTTACTGTCTCCAAGCCCCAAGGTCCTCTCAAAGCTCAGCAGGATCCGAAATAGGTGTGCAATGTTAGTGTCTCATACGACGATCATGATCTTGACCTACCTCCGGACTCTCCGCTGCGGCCCTTTGTCAGAGATGAACGTTCAATATTCAATCGTCACCATCGCCTGTCGTCATGTCCTCCGACTCACTTGGGTCATGCCTCGTGCGCGACACGTTCAATGTTGTACTGTCCTAATACCGCACCGTCGGTGTCGGATTTATTAATTCCTACACTGCACCCATTCGCCCGTCTTCTCCACTGGCTTCGTTGGATGATTGATGTCTGCGTACAACCACCGAATCTCGTCGGCATATATGTTCAATCCACACCCGCCACAACATCTCACTCGCTTCATAGCTTATCTGACGTGCAGATGTCATCTTTTTCACTTCCGTCATCCCTCTGGCCTGGTCCACTTCTCACGCACTGGGATCCCATGCCACCGTGCTCTTGCCCTCCACTACCGTAGCACCTCGCTTGCATTTCAGCACGACATGACAGCATATTCCTCTGCCTCGTCCCGATTGTCTGCATCGATCCAACTTCACCTCACCGCATTCAACTACATCTAATGCGGATGTCTTGGAGAACCCCGGTCAAGAAATCTGCGGTGGTGGGCAGGTTTGGAACTCACGTGGAACCAACGCTGAAACCGTCGGACTTCCAGACATCTAATCTGCTCCTGGGAAGACGGATTCCCTTTTCGTCTGCTCTTTCCACAGCCCTACCAATTTGTAGGGAACCGCACCCATTCTGCTCTTTGCTTTGCTCGTTTTTCGCCCTGCTTTCCAGTCTTCATTGGGAAGAATCCTGAGGATCAAAGTAGCAGTCGCCTCTGAGCAGGGGGATTACGATCACTCTCTTTCGCAATACTGTCTCGATACGCTCAGCCTGGGTGTGGTAACCACCTCTTCGTCCACCCGTTTCTGCGGGCACTTCATGTCCAGGGCCGGAACGAGTAGCGTGCGGGTGGCTATTCTACAGCTTGCCGGTTGCTGGCTGATGTCGTGTATTGCGACGCCGCAGGATAGGGTGATATCTACATCAAGACGCTACACATAAGAGTCCCGGGAGAGGCGGAAATACTCCTGGATCGCAAATCCGATTCAGACAAGTGTTTCGTCCAAACCCGTGGAGCTGTGCAGTGAATCTGGAGCACCACCGACACTGCTCGGCGTGTGCACGTTCATGCTCAAACTCGATGACGACATGTTTCCAGGACCTTGTAGGTGCATACAGGGTAATGTCGATGCATGTGATACGGACAGATTCCATACACCCGCTGAAAATAGGACGCAATGATATGTACGGGACTCGATGCCAGTATTGGGTGTACACGCTCTACCGTATCGTTGACGTGGCGAACGGCATCCCAAGTTTGGGGGATCTGTGCGTTGCAAGCGTCGTAGAGCTGACACTGCCGGAACTTGCAGAGCGGATGTTCGTGTTCTCTTCACTACATGAAGTCGGGCAGGTTCTTCTGGACTGCATGTGACGAAGAGAACACAAATACGGTCGTCGTTGGGTGGGTGGACCGAACTGAGCTTGCTTGTTGTATCATGATCTGTTCCTGGCCCGCGTTGACCGCTGTAGATGCAGGATCTGGGCCGCTTTCAAGGCATCGAGGCTTCTGCAGCCGAAAGCGAATGTAGGTCGAGAAGAGATGTACAGGTATCCACATGTCGTCTGGCTGTGTCGTCCCAGGATGTCATGAATTATGAAGGCTTTGACCCTGATCACGATGTCCCGGTGTCCCGGTGTCCGATTTGTTAATCTCTATATTACACTCTGGGCTTGCGCATGATAGACATCCGTCCATGCCTGCCTGTTTGACCATGTATATCGCGAAAGCCTATATCTCCCCCACTACTTGTCCGGCACCACCCAAACCCTCGAAGTCCTGCCACCACCCTGGATGTTATGAATCTGAATTCGACAAATTTTGCTTCCAAACTCTGGGATAAACCTGGCGTTGTCGTCAAGCACTGCGTCGACGATCCAAGAGGAATTCGATGGTATCAATCTTAGATGAGTACGTCGCGCATCAACGAGGAACGTCTATGAATCATGGTGCCATGGCTCCATTTTTGCACGGAAGGCGATGTCTTCTTGCACATGGCGTCCGTGTCGCCAATTCCAAGCTATCCACGACCTTCAACATGCCTGACCCAGCGGACGGCGACGCCCAACCGGCACCTCATCCCTTTAACATGAGAGGCGCTGAGCACCGCAGCCCCCCCCGTACTAGAGAGTGTCCCCCAAATCGCTTTCCTGGGATGGACGGGCGCCTTGTCCTCACGACTGCAATTTATGCGTTCCAAGTCGCGATCGCGTCAGGATGGCTTGGAGAAGATACGAAACCAGTTGCCGGGAAAATCGAAAGTAGCTTCCGTTCGGACTTGTGTCCGTGGGTCCACCAGAAAACGTAGGCACAGAGGTCGCAAAAAAAAAGGCAAGGTCGAGCTTTATGGACAGCGGGAAACGTTGCTCCGGTTGCGTGGTCAATGTTGGACCCCGTTTCACAGGACGTTGAACATGGGGTATGCAACTTCTGATTGGCCTCCGACGTGTTTTGAGCCAATCTTAGTCTTTCTGCGAAGAGGAAAATGTGCCGGTGTTCGAAGCTGAAGTGCCTGAAGCTGCGGCGCAGCTCGGTGACCAAACGGTGCCAGAAGACCCGCCGGTAAAAAGAACGACGAGTCATCAGGAAGGAAAGACAAGGGTAGGCAGCGTAGGACAGATTGGACTACGTTACCGTCCATGGTTCATCCCACACAGAGTCACGGCACGTCGGTCTTGAACCCAGGACGTCACGATTTATGAAAATATCCCGATCATGATGCGCATAATCGATGTATGCATGAATGTACAGGCCTACATTTTTGTTTGCTGTATGACGCGAAGCATGTACCAGACTCAAGTCGACGGTACCCAGAGAGATAACCTGACGCAGACCACCACGTACTCGGTCCATCAAAAACGCCACTCTCCGTAATAAGACATCCCATAGTCTCAAGCAATCAATGTCGATGCGGTATTGGCATCGTACTTGAAGTTGGGCTGGATGACCTGCTTGGTCTTGTAATATCTTGCCAACCGGTGGATTCGACTCTCGATGAGAATGAGACGGAATTTCGAGTCCTTGTCTTTTCGGTTGACCTCGAGGTGTTTGCGGACAGAGATGGCTTTCTTGATGAGGTGATAGAGGTCTTCAGGGATGGAGGGTGCGAGGCCTAGAGGGCAGGAAATTGCGGCTCAGCTATAGTGGTAAACAGAACCCGCTACGTACCGTTGCTCTTCAACACCCGAAGGATCTTGTTTCCGGTGACGAAGCGCACCTGGGGAATTCCATGCGAGTCACGGAGGGTGACACCGATCTGGGATGGGGTGAGACCCCTTCGGGCGAGTTTGATAATTTGTTCGACGACTTCATCGGGTGTGGTTTTGAGCCACGAGGGTGGAGTGCGGCGGTAAGGAAGGGCAGAGGAGGCTGGCAAAGGTTCAGTCCTGAACTGGGTGCGGTCACTACCGTCGTCGACGTACAGATACCCTTTCCGGGAGCGTGCATACGACCCATGATTGCTCTGCATGTCTGTCAGCGGCGTCGCGGACGATGAGCACGACGACGACTTACAGATTTTGGCGGGGGGACGGACGTTAGTACTGAGGAATCCTGGCCTTGTCAAAGGGAGATCGATGGTACGGTTTGTCACGCGTGACATTGTGGCTTGTGGTACTGCACAGTTTGCAAACCTTATTTCGTTAGTCAGCGTTTGGATGAGCCAACTGGACGTTGCTCGCCATCCTCAAGACCGACCCCGCCGGTGACAGCTAGGTGTGTACATCCAGATCGCTCTTGTCGTCGTGGGTGCTGATGGCTACCTCAGCATGAAGCTCAACATCGCCAGTGAGTATATCCATGACATTATCTGTCTATCCCTTCATCGTCGCGTGCAGACCCCGCGACCGGCCAACAAAAGACCATTAACCTCGACGAGGAACGACGCTAGTACGTCTCTCATATGATTTCACCCATCCTCTTCCCTTACTCTCCCCAGCCGTATCTTTTTCGACAAGAAAATCGCCCAAGAAGTCGAGGCTGACTCAATAGGCGATGAATTCAAAGGTTACATCGTCCGCATCACGGGCGGGAATGACAAACAAGGGTTCCCCATGAAACAGGGTGTCTTGCTTCCCCACCGTGTCCGTCTACTTCTCGCCGATGGCCACTCGTGCTACCGTACGCGTCGCGACGGTGAGCGCAAGCGCAAGTCCGTCCGTGGGTGCATCGTTGGCCCCGATATCGCCGTCCTTTCTCTCGTCATTGTCAAGCAGGGTGAGGGTGAGATCCCTGGCCTCACCGACAACGTTCTCCCCAAGCGACTCGGTCCTAAGCGTGCGACCAAGATCAGAAGGTTCTTTAACTTGAGCAAGGAAGATGATGTAAGAAAGTACGTCGTCCGACGGGAGGTCAAGAGCGCGAAGAAGGAGAATGCGAAGCCTTATACCAAGGCGTGAGTTGTGACACTCGGCCATCGATCTGGGGTCCCATCCTTATCCAATTTTCCAGACCTAAAATCCAGAGACTCGTTACTCCCATCCGTTTGCAACGCCGCCGTCACCTCCGTGCCCTCAACCGTCGTCGGTCCGACCGCCAGAAGGAGCAGAAGGCAGAATACGAGTATGTTACGTCAGCTCTGGCGTACACGCGCTTACATTGTCCTTCCCCTGTCAAGTGTTCTCATCCAAAAACGCCTTGCAGAAAAGAAGGCCAAGGTTGCTGCCATCAAAGCCTCGCACAAGTAAATCCAGATCTCACTTTCGTGAACATAAAATTGATGCCCTATCTCCAGGGCTGCCTAAACGACCCCCTTTTCCGATTTCAACACGACCATGTGTACTTACCTCCGTATATCATCCACATGTCATTAGGCATCTTATGCTATTTGTCATGTCTCATGCCTTCTGAAATTTTCATCCTGAACTACGAAGCAAAGCGTGATCAAAAAGATCTTTAAGGACAGTTATATTACGCTCATTTGCACAAGAAAATCAACACCGTACTGCACACCGCAATGCATCGGACGACTCGGAGCATACTAACAACACCATATCCGCCGCAGAATAGGATACAGAAACGAGTTTCCATTTCTCGCTGCTCCTTCGCATTCTGAGTCCTGGGAGTCGCGATCGGTATGAGGACAATTGTAATCAGGACAACAACTCGGATTTATCTACACGCGATTCTTCCATGCACACAGTGATCTGGGTCAGAGCTCTCCAAGTTGCCTGCG